>APFE030062216.1:67096-87636 GCA_000404065.3 Pinus taeda | reverse complement strand
CCCCTTCCTCACTTTTTATTTACAAATAACTATAGAAGGCAAAAATCGAACAAAATCAAATATTCCAATTAGCCATAGCTAATTAGGAATATTACAATCTCCCCCGGCAAAATGTTGTTTGTCCTCAAGCAACTAAAGTGATGGATGCTGTAAGATCTCCTCACTCTCTCAAGTGGCATCCTCATCCGGAAAATTCTTCCACCTCACCAAGAATTCCCAGATTGTCCTGCTTCGCAACTGTCTCTCCCTAGAGTCAATGATAGCCTTTGGCTGCAATACCAAATGCCCCTCATCATCCATGGGTGGTAGCTCATCTTTCATGGTCACCTACTGCCCCAATGCCTTCTTCAGGCATGATACATGAAAAATGTTATGAATCTTGCTGCCTTGGGGCAACTCCAACTCATATGCAACCTGTCCAATCCTACGTATCACCCTGTATGGCCCATAAAAGCAGGGCTTGAGCTTCTCAGCCCCCTTCTACTTTAGCGATGACTGTCAGTATGGCTGTAATCGTAGGTAGACCATCTCCCCTACCTTGAACTGTCTCTCCACTCGACCCCTGTTGGCATACAACTTCTGCTGGTTCTGCGTTGTAGCCATGTTATCCTTGAGAGCTCGAAGGATATCTTGACTCTCTTGGATCCAAATCTTGGCTCTAGGAGCCTTGCTATCACCAAACATCACGTCAACAAAAGACAAAGGATGATACCCATATAAGGCATAGAATGGTGACATACCAATGGACATGTGATGTGAAGTATTGTAGCAGTACTCCCCCAGATGCAGCCACTTCAGCTATGCTCACTGCTGCCCACTAACATAGTTACGCAAGTAGCCCTCCAGCCACTTGTTAACTATCTCCATCTATCTGTCCATTTGTGGGTGATAGCTGGTACTCGGTGTCAACTCCATCCCCACCAATCGAAAAAGCTCCTGCCAAAACTCGCCCATGAAACGGTTTTCCCTGTCACTGACGATGATCTTAAGAAGACCATGTAGCCTAAAGATCTCCTTGAAGAACAACTCAGCCACCTGTGCTGCTGTATAGTGTGTGGATATGGCAAAGAAATGTGTGTACTTCGTCAGTCGATAAATGACGACAAAGATACAATCCTTGCCCTATACCATGGGCAACCCTGTGATGAAATCCATCGAAATACTCTCCCATTTCCCCTCCGAAATGGGAAGAGGCTACAATAATCCTGTTCGATGGCTCATCTCTCCCTTGTTCCTTTGGAAAACATCGCACTCCTGGATGTGTTGGAGTACGTCCTCCTTGAGGCCCTTCCATGAGAACCTCTCCCTAATGGCCCTGTAGGTTTTGGTAAAACCATGATGTCCTGCCAATGGGGAATCATGTGATGCCTGGAGTATCTTCTTCTTGAGCTGAGACCCCTCAGTCAAGAAGATCCGGTCCCTATAGTAGATGATCTTATCGACCACCCTGTACTAATCATCTGCCACCTGCCCATCCAAAACCTCACATGCAAATCTGTCCTTGTAGTACTCTACTAAGAGTCAAGCCCTCCAATCTTTATCCAAGCTCATAAGAGACAACGTGGCTGGTCTACATGAAAGGGCATCTGCTACCACGTTGTTCTTACCCTTGACATACTCAATGTCAAATTCATATGCTTGGATCTTACTGATCAACTTCTGCTGCCTCTCTTGTAGCTGCTTCTGCTCCAAAAAGAACTTGAGGCTGTTGTGATCAGTCCTCACCCTGAACCTATTGCCTACCAAATATTGTCGGTACTTAGCCAATGCATGTATGATGGCCAGCATCTCCTTGTTGTATATGGAATACAACCTCTTGTGCGGAAGGAAATTTCGGCTCTCAAATATTATAGGGTGACCTCCCTGCATCAATACTGCGCCGATCCCCTCTCCTGACACATCACACTCCAAAACAAATGGCTGCGTGAAATCTGGCAATGCAAGCAACTCCTGGATAGCCCACTCAATCTCATCCCGATAGGCCTTGGGGTGCCTATAGGGGGTGGTAATCATGGCTTGTAATAATAATAATAATAATACCCATTTTTAAGGTCATGACCAAGCCAGACACCAAATTGGTGTATGAGACCCCCTTGTTTGTGGGATAAGGGACCCACCTCCGCGCAGCGATTTCACTGCTAAGTCTACGAAGGCATACATACTCTACCCCCCTCTAGTTTTGAACCTGTGACCTCTTAGGAGGAAACACATGCTCTTAACCATTAGGCCCACTCAAGTTGTATGCCCTGCTCAAGCTCGATGGTGTGCTCAAACCCCCGATCTAGTGGTTGTCCTGGTAGAATCTTCCCAAACACTATGGGATACCGATCAAGGATAGACTGTATCTTTGGGTGTACCGTCTGCCCTGTAGTTCCTGCCTCTGATGCACGTAGCTCCACTACCCACTCTATGTCTCCCTTTCGGAAGACTGCCTCAATTCGATGAGCCGAGGCAGTTTGAGGTGGATATGTGTGCTTTCCTCGTATCTTCTCATTCCTCCCTGTCTTCTCATCATCCCACTCCATCTACAGGGTCTTCCAATCTGTCGTGGCCTTCCTTAGAGTGATAAGCCACTGAACACCTAGTATCATGTTGGTGTCCGGAATATCGACCACGAAAAAGTGGTCAGTCAATGTGTAGGTGCCCATTGTCACCGAAAGCTCTGGAACATAACGAGCACATGTCATGGTCTGATCTCCTAGGACCAAGACTGAAAACCCATCAAAGCTCTCTGTCTGTATACCTTTCCGCTCAACCGTTCGGGCATCGATGAAGTTGTGGGTTGCCCCATTGTCAACCAAAACTGATACAGGCTGGCCACGTACTATTCCTCGTACGCGTAGCGTCAGATACTTGGGAACTCCCTGCAATGCTGCAAGGGCCCCTCCGGTGGGTGCAAAAGATGCACCACCTACTGTTGGTGGTGGAGGTGGCAAAGGTCCCTATATGGCATGGCTATCTCCTGCCTCCACATCCTCCTTGTCATCCTCTTCTCCACTGCTCTCAGAGAAGACCTCAATAAAATGTGCTTTACCAGTAGCACATCTATGTCTTGGTGCCCATGTCTCTTGACAAGTGAAGCACAACCGCTTCTTCTTCAGCTCCCTCCTGGCATCATTGTCAAGCTGTAATCGTCCTGGATTCCCCTTTGGAGGTGGAATCCTCACATCCTTCCCCTTAGACTAGAAAGTTTGTCTCTAGGGGTAAGGTGTCTGTGTCCTGGGTAAGACATCCTGTAAGTCCTGGGTCCTGCTGATAGCGTCCTGGAGCGTAGCTGGTCTAGTGGATTGGATTAGACCCTGAAGTGGCTCTGCTAACCCCTCAACATACATATAGACCCTCCAGATCGTAGAGAGGTCTGGAACCATCATAGAGACCCTAAAGAAATCTACAATGTAGGTCTCTGGGCTCCCTTTCTATTTGAGCCTTGTCGGCTCAATGAAATGTTGCTCTGGATCCCTCTAATCAAATCGCTCCATTAGTCTCCTAGTAAACTCGGGATATGATGTCACTTTGGAGTGCCCAATTGTAACCATCCCATGAAACCACCAATCCTGGGCCTCGCCATCCAAATACAACGTTGCCACCTTGATGGCCTCTTCCTCTAACATCTAGTTAAGCTGGAAATAAATGTCCAGCTTCTCCACCCAAGACTTTGTCGAACTATTTGATGAGCCATCAAATGTAGGCAAGTGGAATCTGCTCGTGCACGGTGGGTGTCGCCATCATGGTAATGTCGGTACCCTCTGTGATGATCGAGGGGTCTGCTATCCCACTGGAGCTGAACAAAATCTCTGAATGAGAGGGCTTCCTTGAACTCCTGCCCATAGGCTTGGTACTCTGCAAAATAATCGCCCATATGCTTGAGCTCTGCCTCGTGTTGGGTTGCGGCCCCCGTGTCTGCTCCTAAGAAGGTGGGCATGGTAGAGTGTGTAGGGGCATGTGAGCCCCCCTGTTGTGCAATATCACATTGCTCTGGCAAGTGATGGTATGCACCTGATCCCTCACCGATCTGAAAAACTCATGGGCTCTCCCATTGTCGAGCCTCTACTTCCGTGAATCTCTGCCCCATCACCTCAATCTGCCTCGACAGATCCTACACTAATTTGAGGAGCATATCCCCAAATCTCTTCCCGTCCTCGTCTGCCATCTGCTCTGCATCCACTACTAGCTCTCTCTGTTCTCTGTCTACCATAGGTTCATCTTGTTCTGTGTCTGCCACAGGAACACAATCTCCCTCTCCGTAGGTATTCTCCAACCTACACCCAGTGTCTTTGTATCTCTGACCTCTGTAACAAATATAAGGTTTTTCCCCAAGTCGCATAGATTGCTAGCTCCATAGGCTGAGCCAGATCTATGCTCTGATACCACTGTAATATCCCTAACCCAGAATAATCCTCAAACCCCAGCAAAATTTCCAACCAAATATGTGCAAATGATATAATAGCCCAGAAGTGATAAAATAATAGTTGAACAACATATAATAATGTAAACCAGAAATATAAGCAGATACACAAGAAATGTAGCGAGAAATGCTAAGCCATTTTATTATACTGAGAAATAAATGAGTACAATAGGTGATTAGATAGATGGCACCTCGACTTGCATAAGGCAAGTGAAGAAATAATCTCATAATGACAAGAATGGCCTCTTTGCGTGGATGTTGCTACTGTGCTGCTGATGCTGCTAGAAAACAAATGATGATTTGGGGCTGCTCCCCTCCTCGAAAAAAGTTGAAACTCTAGCTTCGAGCTCTACTCAAGAAACCCAGAAAAACCCAGAAAGCTTTCTTGGAATGGCCTCACACTGATTTGCGTCCCAGTTGCTAGAAAATTGTCGTGCTTCCGCTACTACTGGAAATCAAATGAGGATTTGGGGCTGATCCTCTATTCATAAAAGGATGAAACTCTGGAATCATACTCTACTCAAGAAATCCAGAAAAACCTAGAAAGATTTTCTGAAATGGTCGGCCCCTAAAAATCACCCCCTTGGGGTTCTGCGCAGTTCCTCAAAGACGCTGATGAAACTGCTGCTGAAATGCTGATGAAACTACTGCTGGAATGCCAATGGAAATACCTTGCCTGAGTAGGCACTCAAATTCCCCCGGGGCTAAGGGTGAGATCTCCAAACGGAGACACTCAATGCACTAAACAGTGCTGCAGACTAGCTAAACAACCAGCGTGCTCTAAGTCGAAATGACTATCACAAATGCTCATAACCCGAATGATCTAAAATGAGGGAGTTCCTCTCTATTTTATAGCCTCTACTTCTCACAATCTCTAGGCTCACTTTCTCCTGTGTGATCCCCTTCTTGCCATGTGTTCCTTCCCTCCTGCGTAGTCCCTCCATGTGTCTGCGTGGGCCCCATTTCTGCGTCCCCCTTTGGCCCCCTTGGTTCCCCCTTAGTCACAACGTTGTGCTACCTAGGAAATGAATTTTTATTCTAAAGTGAGTTATGTTCCCCCTTCCTCACTTTTTATTTACAAATAACTATAGAAGGCAAAAATCGAACAAAATCGAATATTCCAATTAGCCATAGGTAATTAGGAATATTACACATTGAACTACTTAACCTAAGAACTAATGAGCAGCAACTGTAATGAAAGACTCATTTATAAATACAACATTTCGCCATTTAGTTTGAGGATTAATCATCAATGAAAGGCTCTGGAAAAATTCATTTATTTCATGAGTGACTACATTAATAAAAAAAAAAAGGCATTAAACAACTTGACTCTAAAACTAATGAACAACAAGAAGTCTCATTCATAAACTCAACATTTCACCATTTAGTTTGAGAATGAACCATCAATGAAAGGCTTTGGAAACATTTGTTTATATCATGAGTAGCTATACTAATTAAAAAAAAGGCAGTAAACAACTTAAATTTAAAAACTAAGAACTAAGGAACAACAGATGAAATAAATCTAATTATGTTATTGACAACAATTTAAAAACTACAATTAGGAAGCTAGAAAATAATGGAAGCTAAAGAACTACTCTATGTTGGAATGCAAGTATCTGGGGTTAGTGGAAAGCAAATGACACAAGCTGCAATAAACACAGTGTTAAGAAGCAATTATGAACATGATAAAAACACATTAAATATACAACTGAACGAAGAAAACCAACAAATGAAAAATATACAGAAACGAAATATACCCTTGACCACGTAGGGGCCCTCTGCAAGGTCTAGGACTATCAACGTAGAATCACTTCACATGCTTCAGGTATCCATAAAAAATAGAGTTTTTTTAATATTAAAAATAGAGTACTGAGTGTCTCAAGCTACAAGCGGAAATTGCACAACTACATCAATAAAAACATGAACTAGTTCTGCGTTCCAAATGTTGATATTTATAGGGAAAATACACAACTATTTGAAGAGAGAAGTCATCTATAGCAAACACGTAGACAGGTAGTGTAACCGATATTTTGGTCTTCGGTTGGATTGAAACATAAATCTCCAAATAGTGGCTATTAGATATTGGTTATGCAGGTGGAAAACGACATCCTTTGCTTCAGGAGGCTGCCTCCAATTCGTTTACTAAGAAACGTGCAAAAACAGAGTTCTACTTGTTGTAGGTTTCTTTCATTGACTCCCCTTTGACCGGGCTATTTCTCATCGACTTTGATCAAATGGATAGGACACCATCCATGTTCTGACATTTTCCCAGCTGCCCATATGGTTTGTTTCTTCTCTCGTCACCTGTAACCTTCAAAAGTATGGAGATGGTTGTGGAATAGCCGGTTAGCTGTGGAATGTGGCTACGTTCCATAGCTGAAAAACAAAAACCTATCTAAATAAAAAACATAACAATATAACTTGATAATCACTTGAAACATACTCCTTGAGACAATATGCAATGACTTTTGATGATTTAGGATTCATTTTCATGGAAGATAAAAGGAAGAAAGATGAAGAAGTCACTTAAGAAAGAGGCAGTTTTGGAACTCAACAACAAGTTTTAGGAAAAGGGGCTTATGAATTAGTCGATTTTGAAGGGAACAAGTGGGTGGAGCCCCGAAATGGGCTCTACCTCAAGAAGTACTTTGCTTAGGTTACAGTCGAGCAATGGCTTCTTTGTATATTTTGTATTTTTGTACATATTTTATCAGGGGTTGTTGTGATATCGACACTTTTTTGATCTTCTTTGGCAGGTGTTGATGGATGACTTGGCCTATTTCAGATTCACCGATGGTGCTAGTCGGCACACTTGGAATCTCGCTTCCACAGCTTGGGTGATTTATTATCCATCTGGTTAGTTGATGGTGTCAAGGGTAGTATGTATTGTTTTTGCTTCAAATGATATTTCCGAATATACTACCATTATTAATTTACTATCCGAAGCTATTTATTATGGAATTGATTTGTTGGTAGTGTATCTTGACTCACAACTAGTAGTGTTACAATTAAAAAACATTTTTCGGGTTCGAGATCCTTATTTATATCTCCAATTTTTTAGAGTGAGGGTGTTGCAAAGGTCAGTTGTTTATATTACTTATTTGCACATTCCACGATCTGAAAATTCATTAGTGGATTCTATCACTAATCAAGCATTAGATTGACATATCAATCATTCATCAAGTTAAAAATAAACTTCAAAATTTTGGAACTGTATATATATGTATCATAAGATTGCCTGTGTGTACATAAAGTGTTCAAAAATAATATACAAAATCGGGACTAAATGCCCATAATCATGTCCAGTCAATCTATCAAACTGGCTTAAGATGAGCAGCCAAGAAGGTGACTACTGCATTGGCCACATGCTGAAGAATGCGAACCCAGTCTTGTGATACTCCTACCATGCGGCACTGCATCTCCTTAGGTAGGTCTTCTACAGCCACCATCAGTACCTAGTGAGTCAATCTCACCAAGTTTCTTTGGAATGTGTATAAGACCCTCTCTGTCTCTGCAGCCACCTCTTCAACACCTCTTCCGTGACGCCTGTGCTGCAGAAATATTTCTAGTCTTACCGAACCCACATCTAAAAAATTATCATTATGTCAGTATTTTAATCCCATCAAAAATATTTATAAGTTCATTTTCATATTTAGAAAACATAAAAATCTTAAAAAGTTGATAAAAACTTAGAAAAAATATGGTTACCTATCTCTCCCCATGCTGCGTTTGGTCGCAGCACCAAGTCTGGATCTCCTCTGAAATCCATGCCAGAATAGAGATAGTCATCCACAACAATGATTTTTTGTTCCCACAGGAGAAGAACTCATCATCAAAAGTAGTCCTCAGCATGTCCCCGACGCCAAGGCATTTCATCAGGTCAGCCAACCTACCCATCTGAGGATCTCGGGGGCTACTGATAGAGACTGATACTCTGGGATACAGCCAAGGCACCTTCTCAAAGAAGAATGATCATAAAATGGTCCCATATCCAAAATTTTTGGTCTTCCCTTTCTAAATGGAGGACAACTAACTCTTCATATTGGTAAGAAGAGGTGTACACCAATAAAAAACAGTGGTGAGGCACTCCACAACCAAGCTCATAGATACTCGTGAAGCTTGGTGCAATGAGCCTGATTTGTTTACCTTGACTATGGTGAACAATAGAATCCTCAAGGATAAGCTCTCTACATGTTTTATTGGAATCTGACTTCCAATTTTTTCAGGATGCCTAGGATAGTAAATGTGAACGTAGTCTTCCACTAAAAGACTACCTCGTGTCCGACTAGTCGAATGTACAACCTCTCCTCTTTGAGAGAGACTAGTGATAAAATAAATATCTTCCACCTCTATCCTCAAAGGCATTTATCAATCATAAATGCATCATCTTCGATACTCCAATAGTGGATTAGCAATTCAAGCAAGCAGGTGTTGGCCTTTATATTGGGAATTTTGAAAATTTTTAATAAACCACATCCCCTCAATGCATCTAAGGCATGTTGATCATTCATAACTTCATTATCAATGGTAGTATGCTCCCTCTCTCTCCATGTGATTGTCATCTTGAGAAAAAATTGAGTTTTAACTGTTAGATTTTTGTGTTTAAATTTCAAACCGCGTATACATGGGTCCCTTTCACACACAGTCGCATGTAGGGCCTTCGTGTATGCGGGTATAAAATCCAACCTATGTATATGCCATGTTGAAATTTTTAACATAAATTCCTACAGTCAAACCTTAATGAAAATTTCTAAAAACAATCATAAAGTAATGCAAGCTTGATTTGGGGGTTACCTGATGATTTTGATCCAATTTGAATGGTTCAATTCTTTGGGGGATAAGTTTGCTCTTTTTTCTCCACAGCTTTTGCTCTCAACACAAATGATACAAATGGTGAGTCAAAAGGTCATTTTATAGCTTTGAAAATGTCAAATTTTTTCAAAACTTGATTTTTTTCATCTCGTGAATATTTTAACTTGTGAGCTTGGATTGTCAAGAATAGGTTGTTTTTCAGGACATTTTGGACGCTTCTTCGAGATCTCATTTCGGTTCCATGACCGCTAACCCATCATGGCAGGTATCGTTTACCCACTGGTTAGGGAAACCATTTTTCTATTGCATCTTGCATACTAGCCTCCATTTGTCGATACATTAGCCATAGGGTCGATCCCATCGTGTTATGGTTAGTAAACCATGTTCGCTCAACGATTTTTTAAATCATGACACGATGGTAGAGCCATCCTTTACGTGGGCATCATAGTTAGCACCTCGTTGACATTTGTTTCACATGCTGATATATTGAGTAGGCTTGGGAGTCCTATTTAGTCCCAGTATGACTTGTGCATTGAAGACTCATTTCTCTTTGCTTCTTTTCTTCGTTCTGACCTTATACCCTAGAGGCTCCTTTGTGTTGAGTTGTACTGCTGCATTGCATTTTGACTATTTTCACCTTTTGGCCTTTAGTCGGCTTCACTTGGACTTGTGTTTAGGCCACTTATTTGACCATGTCTTCTGCAAATTCAAACTTGCAATCACTTAGCTTTTGCAACTTGACACACCCTTCGATTCATGGAAGGAACATCCCTTTGAATGTCCTTGACCAGTTTCACCTCCCTGCATTGAGCATAGGATTGTTCCCATCCCAAGAACGAGATCATCTGTTTCATTGACACTTGTTCTTTCCACTGTACTATAGCATTATTTTATTCATTTTCCAGCTTAAAGAAAAAGACAAAAATAAATAAAATTATATATTCCAAGAAGAGTGGGAATGGGACAACATTTCCATATATTGTTGGCAGATAGAGTCAGTTGTGTCACCCTTGAACAAAGCACTCAGAAGAAAGTCTCTCCTCCATTTTGGGAGGGATTTAGTTTGACTTAGGTACGCCTTAACCTTTTTATTGAATCAATTCTCCTCCGATTGGTTATCTCTTCCAATCATATGGAGAGTTCGTTCATGCCTCCTGCATGACAAGCTTATACAGAGTTATCATATACTGCCACATAGTCATCATTGAGTCATGCTTTTATTTAAGGGAGGTAAGCCTGAGTTGGCCTCTCTGCAGTGTCTCTTGACCTATTTTTCAGTTGGCCATCCTTGGTTGTTAGTGTCTTGTTTGTCATTGCATCAGTTATATTGGTCCTTTGCTCATGCTGGTTTGAGAAGGTCTCCATTGACTTCTTGCTGGCTGGTCTTGTCCCTATTGACAATGACATATTGCTCTGAGGGCAAGCCTAGAGCCGCACCATGACCCTATTTTCATTATTGATATGTCACCTTGCACTCAGCATCGATTAGTATTATGGGTATTTGACTGAGTGGTTTCCCTTGTGTTCGACATCAGCTTACATTATCACACACTGGGATTCATGCAGTGCCTTGGTTTCCATTTGACCCTATTGGTGGATTCATCACCTTTGTGTTAGTGTTCATTATTGGTTGGTTTAGAGGGTTTATATCGTGCGCTAGCTACATCTTGTGTACGCCGACAATGTGCTTCAGTTGGGTTATTACGTCTTTTTTCGTTGTATTCCTTCCACATTATTCACCTACGGGTTACACTCATGCTAGATTGATGAAGGATGCCTCAATGCCTTCCTTCTAGCAGATGTTTCCCTATTGACTATGACTCATTGCTCTGGGGCAAAGATCTAGAGTCCATTTGGCAGTACCTTGGGGTTTGCAGTCATTAGTGGCAAATCCTTCACTATTGACAGTGGGAAACCATCATTGTCCCAAGATTGATAGATTCTTCCAGGTGTTTGACCTCAGCTCATTCATTTGCACTTGTTAGATTGTACTGGGTACCTTGAATCTCATTTTTGTTATCGATGAGTAGTCTCGCGTTTGTTAACGGTATACATCAATGATCGGTAATCAAACGATTTCTCACATGGTCAACTTCAGATCATTTATTCCCATTGTGTAGAAATGTACCACGATGGTCGGTGAAGACCTCGGGTTGCATCAACATTCTTTGGTTCACTTGTCAGTTGCTCCTGTTGCTGCTAGTTGACACCATCCACATTATATGTTGCAGTCCTTCACAACGACATTTTATATGCTAGCATTTGAGTTGCGATGAAGTATCATCTTATTCCATCATGTTCATTTGGTACTATTGGGATCAGTTTTTGACCTCAATGATCAACTTCATCCTTCAGCTTCATTGATCATCTTCTTATATATGTGATGTTTAGACATGTACTTATTCGATCACGATCAGATGATTCATTATGTACTTTCAGTATTTTATACTTGTAGACATAGTGGATTCACTTGTACTTGATATGCAGACATGCTTTACTTTCTCTGAGCATTGGTATGCCTGCCTCAGACAACTATTTCTTTTTTATCTTCTTTTTGATGGCTTGGCAGGCTGAAATCTAGTGAAGTCCTTCTCAGTTTTCGATAGGTTTCCTTTCCATATACTTAATACATTTCGACCATCATGTACCCCTTCTAACCTCATATATTAGGGGGCATCTGTTATAGCTCCAAATATAATGCTTGGTATTTGTGATTCTTGGTTTATGTCCTAGGGCAACCCCTCCTCCCAGACTTGGTCCAAATATTTTAAAAACAATGTTTTACTCCCTATACGCTACTTTTCCATGTGATAAAAGCGTATACACGCGGGTTGGTCAATAGCCAACCCACGTATATGTGTTAAAACACTTTAATTTTTTTTTTTCCTTAACTATGGGAGGAGTTCATGGGTTTTACCTATTGATAACCTCCTAGTACCTGTGGCCCAACTGTTTCCCAACTAAAAAAGTAATTTCGAAGAAGTATAAAAAGAATTCTATGGGAAAGCCTTAAGGAAGGGAGAAGAGATAGAATTACTATACTTAGATTATCCCCTGATCAAGTCTGAAGTATCCTTGTGCTTCATGCACTTCCCCAAGTTCAGGAAACCCTTGTTTCCTTGAGTGTTGATATTCTCCCACTTGCTTGAGATATCATGGTATAGGATATGGAAGCTGTTGAAGACTGGGACTAGATGGATCTAGAGGACGGTTCCGCTTAGAGCCGCAAGAGGAAGACTCAGGTGAACTCTTTCCATATTTATTATAGTTTTCTACAATAAAAGGAAACGTTGTCTTGTTCCTAAGATCAACTTTGTTTATGCATCAGATGTTATTATTATGGTTCATATATGAATGACTATTTTGATGTATAGCTAACCATTTACTTATATGCTATAAAGTTGATTTCATTAAAATGCTTTATCTATATGCTGCTATGTGTATTCGAATTGGTTGATTTGTAGATTCAAAGACCATTAGGATTTGCAGAGATTTTGAACCTTGGATGGAACTACCCAAACGAAGGAGATCCGGGTATGTTCATCCTCGCATAGTTTGTTTATTTAAGAATGTTGCTTGAGTTGTATGCGTTTTTCTTGTTGTAGATTACTCTTGCTCTATTGGGGTTCTGACCCAAAGCCCTAGGGGACCTATTCCTGTAACATTGATGGTAAGGAGCATGAATTGAAAAAAGAGAACAAAAACATTGGAGTGACAACTGCAGAAAGAGAGAGAGAAGAGAATCGGTCTAGTGATACCCTTGAAGCCAATATCTCGCATCAGACATGTTAGGGTCCTATATTTCATAGGATGACTTGATTGTAGCTGTAATTTTGTATATGAGATGTTGTAAATAATATTTCATTTTGCAAATTTATTTCCAAAGAAAAAGAAAAGAAAATAAATAGAATAGAAAAAAAAGGCGATATATATGTGTGTGTGTGTGTGGGTGTTTGTGTGAAAAGAACAAAAAATCAAAATATGAAAAAAGAAGAAAAATAATGAAAATACCCCAAAAGAATAAGTGAGAAAATCAAAATGCCACTAAAAAAATGAAAAATAAATTTGTATTACCTGTGAAATTTTGAATAAATGTGTTGCTAGTCAAAATTCCACAGAGAAGTAGGTTAGTTGTTTTAATCACACTATTTACATGTGATTAAGATATATTAAATAAAATTAGTTTAGGTTAGTAAATAAGTCAACCACACAGTCTAATCGTAGTTGAATTAGATTAGTGAGAATAAAACTAATTAAACACAATGTTTAAATGTGGTTAATTAAGCTTTAGTGTTAAATCTAATTCTAATTTAAATGCAATTTCAATGTGTAAATAATTTTTTTTGGATGCAACATATTTTTGTTGTTATGCCATAAAGGTGAGGTGCATATTCCAATGACCCCGATCCACCCAACCCAGATCAACAGTGGGGGATTGTCTTTGGCCCCCCTCGAGCCCCTCCAAGATTTAATCGGTAGGGGGGATCCAAAAAGGCGGAATTCACTTGCGAGGCGGCGGCTCTAGAGTACTACCTACCCCACTCGGAATTCATGCTTAATGCTTTGTCCCCACTTTGAGAACCGTCGTCCTGCTTTCCTCCTTCCATGATCATTGACCTTTGCTACTCTCGCACCACTAACCTCATGCCATGTGGACTCCCACATCCTAACCATTCGCTTGTATTCCGAGAATTCGCCTCCACTGCCTGTTCACAACCTTACCCCTGCGAACCCCACTCCCCTTCCGCAAAAGTAACCTCTCGTCATTACTTCTCTCCCAATTTGATGATGCCATATGGCACTACCGCCACGACATGAGTAGAACGTTGCTTAATAAATGCTTGTTCATTTCCCATGACAACAGATCCTCTCCATTTAAATGGTTAAAACGATGGTAAGTTTGTTTTGCTATATAAGCCCACTGAAAACCCATTTTGTTGCCTCTTTTCATGTTTTCATGATAACAGGAATTAGAAGCTCCAATACATAGTTACCTAGTCATGATTTGCTACAAAATTCAGTTAGTGACCCACACCATCACCGTGAATAATCAGCATAACCAACTACTGCAACCAAGTGTCTTTTTGCACCTGAATACCAGTCTTCATCTTTTCTTTCCCAGGTAATTCTAAATTCCCTTTTCTTTTCCCTTCGATAATGGCACCTAAAACAAAATATAAATCCTCTGATGATAACCCTATGCTACCCCCTACCATAGACCTAGATAAACAACCATTAGTGGACCAACAATACTTGAAGAAAAATTTTCTTGACCTCAGTGATGAATTGGGCTTGTGGGAATATTCCTTGCCCCAATTCATCTTCCCATAAACCTATCACTTCCCAAAATTTGTGTCCTAGTGCCAATTTTGTTACATCCCCATCCAAAGGGAAATTATGGCCCACAATGGTGATATCCTTTTCACCATCACTTCAGAAACCATCTCTCAGATGCTACAATTGCCAAATTATTACTCCCTGAAGCCATTCTCAGTAGATTCCCTCATGGAATTATACAAAAACCTGACCTTCCCACAGAGATCCAAGATTTTTGAGATTTGCCTCCTAGAGGATGCCCAATTACCTAAGAAAACGCCCCCTACTCATCCTCTATGTTCGCCGAGATGACTAAACATGTAATTATAATTAGTTCATGTATACTTGGCTATCAATCCGATCAATGGGTTGATGAGGCCATTATTGGTTTCCTATCAGTCTTTACAACTGGTGAGAAACCCCTATTTTAAATTATAGTGAGTTCATTGCAAAGTCAATTCATGACCAAATCCTCAAGTTCTCTATTGATGGGAATTTTAGGTATTATTTGATGTTGGTGTACTTATTTCTTTACCATCAAGTAGATAGATTTTCATCCCCTTTGCAGAAATTAGATGATTAGAGTAATCCACAGTTTGTAATCCTTTAGACCTCCTTGGTAAGGAAAAATTCCACTAAGTACAACTTCTCTGATTATGTTGATCAATTCTTACATACAGTTGCTAGCTTACTAAACAGTGATGTAGAGCCTAGGATAGGACCAAAAATACAAATAATTCTGCATCTTAGTGAGCAGACTAAAATAGGGGATTTGTATTTATACCAAAATTATACATAAATTAGAGTTTATGGGTGTGATTTTCCACCCTACAGGCTTCATAAATTTTTTCCCGTGAGAATTTTCTCATTGGAATATATCAAGCATATGGTACATATGGATGATTTACATTTTGTTGCAGCAAAGAAGAAGTCCTAGTTCAAGATAAATGCACAGGTGGGACCGTTTATTTGTAACATTGGAGCAGTAGGTAAAGGGGAAAATTTACTCCTTAACAAATGAACTTCAAATTGAGCTTTACCTAGTCATATGACGCTCTTGGAATCATCTCCAAGTTGAGAGTGTAACAAAAAAACCACTCCCTACACTCACACCCCAAGACCAGAGATAGAGAAGTTCATGAATAAGAATCAAAGGGAGGAGAATACACTACAGGAGGCAGAAGAACAGGGAATATCTACAACAACCTCACATACTCCAGTACCTTAAGAGAAACAAACAAGAGACCAAGGGAATATCATTCCTCTTTAATGAGAGATATTGGAGTCAAAGAATTTCTGATATAGAAAAAGAAGCAGAAGACTAATTCTCAACCAATTTTTCAGTAGGAGGATGAGGGGCAGGGCACCATAGTCCTGATAGGTCATCATGCTTCTACAAAAGGAGAAGGTACCTTTACAGGATCTCCAACTTCTTTAGCTTCTCAAGATCCCCCAGATATAGCTCAGATATTAGAATTGGTTTAGGACCAGGATGAACCAAATATCTTTGCAAAATATAGAGAAACTATGAAGAAGAATGAGTAGCTCAAGGCTTCCACATACACAAAATTCTAGAGGCAAACAACCTATTCACAACACAATATTCTTTCAATCTTTGATACAAAAAGGGGAAAATGAAAATTTCATTCCTTCAAGAACATATTCCTTTTCCGAAGACTCCAGCTGATTACAAGAAATTTGTTTTCTCCTTTGATGCTGATAAGATTCACCCCATTCACCAAATAGACCTACATAAACAAAATGGATAAATGTTGTACTCTACCTTGACCAACACTACTATGATAGCTTCCAAGTGTTGGAATTATGATACAAGTGTTGTCCTTGATGACAACTCATTGAGATGATAGTTCATAGTGCATCAGGTTAACAAAAAAGGATTACATATCAGACTCTAGAGATTGAAGAAAGAGAGTGGCTTAAGAAGTATACGCTATTTCACTTTGTCCAAGAAGTGTATACATGCGGGTTAATAGAACAAAAGAAGCATATACACATACACACACTTTCACTGAAGGAAAAGCGCACATGGGATGGAAAATCAAGGTTTTGGTCCTAAGTGGTTTTGGTCTGAGGTATTGAGAAAGGCATAAAACTATATAAGGAGGAGAAGTTCATTAGGCCAAGATGTGAAAGTCATGAATATCTTATGAAGAGTGAGATCAAAAGAAAATATGCATGTTATGGATTTATGGTGCTTTGCTTGATTTGAACTAAGGATGAACCTTAGTGGTTGATGGGGGATGAGATCTAATGATGGATCAGGATCAAGAGAACTAAAATGAATTATTATAATATGGTTTGATCATGGATAGTCTAGATCTGAATGCTAATGCATTATTTACACTGTAAATGTTTTGATTTGGGTATGACTAAAGTCTAGAATAGTTGTGATGTTATAAGTTAGCATTTGCAGAACTATACGTTGGTTCACTTTGGTAAAAGCGCGTATACATGGGGTTCAACACATCAAAGTAGTGTATAAGTTATGAAATATGATATTTGAAGTTGCAGTTGGTTATGGTTGTTGATGTAGAATTCTGGGTTCTGCTTTGTGTTTTTGGTCACTGTATTTTGGTGACAGTGTTCTGAATCTTCAGATTGATTGATTGTGATTTGCTTAAGTGATGATGGGTTTTCAGTGATTGGTTGTATTGCAGTGGTGATTGATTTTGAGCTTTAGTGTTGCTGATGGGTCCAATATGAAAATTTGATGAAATGAGACCTTCATATTTTGGTGTTGTGTTCCAGGAGTATCCAGTCTGAAAATTTATGAAATGTGGTCCCTGCAGGAAGAGAGAAGGTCGTAACCTTCTATCAGCTGGCACCTACATACTGGTAAACATATCGGCCAGTACAAGAGCCAGGGGGTTGGAGCTCCCTTCCAGTAGCAACTGGAAAATGAGTGAAGGTTGGAGCTTTATGTAAGCTGGTGCTTACGTACTAGTAAATGAATTGGCTAGTACAAGATCTAGGGGATTGGAGCTCCCTTCCAGTAGCAGCTGGAAAATAAGTGGAGGTTGGAGTCTTCTACAGGTTGTCACCTATGTATTAGTAAACAAATTAGCTAGTACAAGAGCTAGGGGGTTGTAGCTCCCTTCCAATAGAAGCTAGAGAACGAGAGAAGGTTGTAGCCTTCTATAGGTGGGTGTCTGTGTACTAATATGAATCTGTACTAGTACAAGATTGTAAACATGTTTTTCTTATATTAAATGAAGACATCAACAGGTGGCTTTTGTCTCGCATTGGATTTACACCTTAAATATTGGTGTTCATGTGTGATGGTTTATTCTGTTATTACTGCACATGGTTAGTGTTTATATGGTTAATGAAGTACTGATGCACTGGATAAAGATCAACATATGATGAATTAACTAAATCATAAGCTTTTTGGATATACGTTGGTTGCTTTAAAGGTAGTTGTTTGTACACGCGAGTTACCTTCATTGAAGTAGCATATATAAATATGAGTATGAAATGAAAAAGTTATAGATTTGATAATACTAATTCACCCCCCCCCCCCCCCCCCCAGTATTGTTCCCAACACCAAGTTGTACGCCTCACTGAGCAACATACAATCACAATTGAACCTTGAAAATATTTCATATTTATCTAAGGACACCAGGATCAAATCATTGGAGGACCTGGTAATTAAACTTGGGTATGGGTATGACCCCAAAGATGTAAAAGTAGTAGAAGAAATTGTGAGGAGGAAAAATGCAGACATGGAAGAATTGAGGAAATAAATCAAACTTTCCTCCACTGAGGATCCTCGAGCTAAGGAAGTTGGGGAGCTTGAGAAAGAAAAACATAACATATTCAGGATAATAATTGAACAAAGTAGCCAGATTAAGGATATGGAAGTGGATATGGAAAAACCGCTCAAGGAAAAGGAGCAGTCATCACAGTTAGCTATAGTTCCTCTAATAGAAGTCCATATTTACTAGCAAAAATAGTAGGAGCATATACATCAACCGAATCACCATCATAGAGTAAAAATTCTCCAAATGAATTAGTTAAAGCCATGGAAGACATGTCCATTCAAGGGCAGGAAATTGACAATTTAAAGGCTCAGCTCAAAACTCTATAGGATCAGAAACTATAGATAGACAATTCTTATGTAGAAGAGTTGCAGAAAATTCACAGGCTCTCTCTAAAGATTGAATAGTTAGAAAGTGAGTCAGCCATGGCATAGACTTTGGCATAGGAAAAGGAGACCATATGGATAGAGATTAATGAATCCATCAATGAAATATGGCCCTCAATTCAAATTATATTCAAACAACAGGAGTTGATTAGGAAATCAAAAGAAGTAGTTGTAGAGATAAAGGAAGATTTGGGACAGAAGCCTAGGGAAGCTACAACACTAATAAGGATCTTAAATTAGAAAATCAAGGAGGTGTTAGAAGAATAAGAAGTGGCAGATAGAACATAAAAAAATTTAGAGGTGAAAAGGGTCCTGAATAAGAAGAACATAATGCTTCAATTAGAAAACAAATGTCACAACATGGAATCTAGTGTCTAGAAATTTTCATAGAAAGTTTAATTCACTTAATATAAAAGGACTACTAGGATTGGTAGGAGATGGAGACTAGCTGATCAGTTTAAAGGACTACTACCATAATCTATACACTATTGTCTGAGATAAATCATAGTTTGCAGGAATTAAAGGAAGCATCACAGGGAAGGCTTTTCCGGAGGCTATAAGTTTGACCTGTTCATCAAGCATGAGATCATGCACCTGTTTCTCACCAAGCCTACTTTTTAAAAGTATACTGAGGTAGATGAGACTTACAAGAAGTTAATAAAGTTTTCTATCCCAAGTGAAGAGCATTGGGATCAATTATGTGAACTGATGAAGTAAAACAGTTTCACCTCCAACAAAAAGACAACAGGACAACGCTTCTTCTAGCCAAGTCATCAAAATCCACCCTCAAGGATAGTGGCAACAACCACAACAATTTCATATCTCCTATAGTTTTGTTCTATTTTTGTAAAACATCTTTAAGATATTTTGTAATAAATCTTGATATTTTATGTCAAGATATCTAGATATAATTTATATAAATACCTCAGAATTCAAAGTATTGATGTTGGGATTCATACTGAGGGAGACTACCATTTATTGTAAAGTTGTTTACTGAGCTCAAGTGGCCAATTGCATTAATACAAGAAAAGTGTTACAGGATTCATGTGTCATAGCTGTGTGGTGAAGTTCTTATTACTATAATCTTGTCTTTTCTCTATTATCATATGTATTTCTTTTCTTTATAAGAATATTAAGTACATAATTTGTTTAGACACACTTTGTTCTAGTTTAAAGCGATAATCAATGTTTCCCAATGAAGTTTAAATATAGAATTCAAGTAACAATTCTCTTTTCTCCACTGGAAAAATTGTAATCTTTCATTATGATTGAAAAATTACATGTTGTAGATGCTTTCAACATATGTTGTACTTGTTCTTTTCCACTGAGCGCATTTTCAAAATTGTTGTTCAGTTATCAAAAACTTTGAGTTTCATATTGCAGTCATCACCACGCAGGGTGTTTAGTCACTATCTGATATAATACTAAAAATAAAAAGCTATAAATATGTATATCATCTACAATAGTTCTGTTAGTGTCAGTCTTTCCAGCCTTCCTCCAGTGATCAAATATTCTCTTACAAAGTGGTCTCAGAGTGTCAAGGTCAAATTTTTCCATTTCAGGGAGTCTTCAAGCAAAATTTGGTCACTAGGCATTAGGTCTAGGGTTTGTTTTCACTCTTTTCAAAATTGTCCAAATGTCGGTCCATGTCACCATTCAGCTGACTCTATCATCATTTAGAAGGTTTTTATCATCATGTCAGGTTCCATTGGGTCATTTTACACCTTGTTCATGCCTCAGTTGCACCTAGGCAAGGTTCATTTCCCTCTCCTAGGGTTTTGAAGGCAATTTCTCTTGAATGGTAAAATCATTAGAAAAACTTGTATCCTGATGTTCATACAC
>APFE030062216.1:0-47745 GCA_000404065.3 Pinus taeda | reverse complement strand
TTCCTTTATGAAAAATAGATAAGAGTGGAACAAAGGACACCAACCTTAGTCTTGTGCTTGGTTCCTTGCTTGATTCCTATCCTTCTAATAGATCTTTGCCACTTCTTCTTCATCTGCCTAGCTTCAAAGAGCACCTGTGGAATCAAAGGAGCATAATACTATCGAATAACAGAGATCTATATTCATAAATAACATAGGACTAGATATGTATTAACCACACAAATGCATATACAATCAAACAAACATGAATGTCGAGGAAAACTTGAATAGCTTTATTAATATCAAGAATAGCAAGAGGATTACAACCAATTGTTCTGGCCCAGCAT
The DNA here is from genome assembly GCA_000404065.3 of Pinus taeda. Lineage (NCBI taxonomy): Eukaryota > Viridiplantae > Streptophyta > Pinopsida > Pinales > Pinaceae > Pinus > Pinus taeda. The sequence continues at coordinate 47,419 of APFE030062216.1, read as the reverse complement.
CATCCTCCAGCAAGAAAGCCCTTCTTCACCTCAAGTAAAGCTTAGATCACCCAACACTATGATGTTACACTAGAAAACCAACCGCACTTCTCTACAAGATACAATATTCCAGCCTCTGGATCTCTGTGATGAGGGATCCATATATAGATGATTGTAGGGAGGTGAGTCATCTTCTGGGGACTTGATTAGTGTCCTCTCTCTGATAGTTACTGCTTCCACTTGGACAATGATGATCTCTTACTCATCCCTGGTCGAAAATAGAGAGGCAAGTGTCAGAGGGGAAGCTTCTGGAAGATTCCATGATCTTCCACCTCACAATTTGTCCCTACCATTTGTCCATTTCCAACCATCGCACCCTACAGAGGAGCCATTCAGTATGCATCGCACCCTGTACACTGGGAAGGTGATATGCATCGCACCCTCTACATTTGGTTTTCAGTATGGTCTAGTTTTGACCATTTATGAGCAGTTTTTAGTGGAGAACTTCTGGGAGATGATGTAACCATCTGACCTTGTTCCTTTAGGCAGTGAAGCAACACTTTTAGGGATTTAGGAGCCCTCAGTTTATGGACATTTATGATTGGGTTTGAAGTGCCCAAAAATGTCTATAACAATGGGGGTGGCCTCAAGAACAGATTTGATAAGTAATAATCTGCCAGCTTTGGATAAGTATCTATGACTCCAGTTAGAAAGCCTTTTTTCCAGCTTGGTGACAAGCCAGACCCAATTTGCAATTTTTTGGCTGAGAGGCTTAGTCCAGAATCCCAGATATGTGAATCCCCTATCTTGAGGTATGATGCAATAAGGGAAGTGTTGTTGTGCAAAGTTGTGACTCTTGAATGGAAGTGAGGGCTAAGGTAATGGTAGATTTCCCATGATTAGCCTGCATACCTGTAGCCAACGAGAAGAGGGAGAGTATTTTGGAGAAGGTGAGAATGTCTCTTATGCTCCCATCCAGGAAAATGAGAACATCATCCACAAATAGGAGATGAGTGAGGAAGCAGGAATCAGATATCTTGAGTCCGCGAAGACTGCCATCTCTTTTAGCAGTAGCTAGTAAATGGCTAAGCCCGTCCATGACAATAAGAAAGAGTAGGGGGGAGAGGGGGCCGCCTTGTCTGAGACCCTGCTCAGCATGAAAGAAGTGGGAGGCAAATCCATTGATGAGAACACTGTAGGTAGGAGAGATGATGCAAGCCATAATCCAAGCAATGAAATCATGAGGGAAGCTGAGGTGAATAAGGAGCATCTTGATGTAGAGCCAACTGACTCGGTCAAATGCTTTTGCCAGGTCGATCTTTAAGATGATACCTTTTAGGTGTTTAGTCCTGATCAAATGGATGGCCTCATGGGATGAGCCAATGGCTTTATGGATCTGGCGATGCTCGAGAAAGGTAAATTGCTGGGGAGCTATGTGGCGAGAGAGAATGGGCTGAAGACGATTTGCAATGACCTTGGAAATAATTTTATACAGATAGTTGCATAATGAGATATGCCTATAGTCATTGAAAGAGGAAGGGGAATCAAGTTTCGGGATAAGGGCAATAAAAGTTGAATTGACCGCATTGTACATGGATTCAGATATTCTACACTCTTCCACAACTTTTAATAGATCATTCCCCAGAAGTTCATAGAATGCAAGATAGAATTCTATCATCCACCTGTTCGGACCAGGACTCTTGTCCTTTTTGAACCATTTCAGAAGTTCCTTCCAGTTCACCTGCAATAATAGGAGCAATTAGCTCCTTGGCCTCATCATCATTTACAAATTGGGGAAAATGTCCTACCACATTGATGATATCAGCCAAATTTGACCCAGGAGGATTTTTGAAGAGATTCCTGAAATGAGAGGCACCAAGATGGGAGAGTTTGTTAAAGGTGACAACTAGTCCCCCATCAGGTAGAGGTAAGTTCCATATTGTATTTGAAACTTTTCTATCTTTTTCATAGTTCTGAAAGAATCTTGTGTTTTCATCTCTTTCTTTTAACCATATAGCTTTGCTTCTGAGGCACCAAGATTCCTCTTTCTCCTTCAAAATCCTTGCCTTTTGGTTTTCTATCTCGATCAGATGAGCTTTGTCGTCAGCTAAAGTAAATCCCAGGTTTCAGTCATTGAGCAATGTGCTCAACTCAACTTTAATTTGTGATAATAATAGCTCCTCCCTTTGATGTTTCTCTTTTGCCCATTTGATAGATAGATGCTTGAGCTATGACAGGTTGTGGCAAAAACCCTTTTTCAAGGGTTCATGTCTATCAATAGGTTTGGCATTCCAGTAATCCGAGACCATATTTATGTACTCAGGGTCCTAAAGCCAGACGTGATTAAATTTAAATGGAGATTTTGGCTTAGGATGGGGGCCAAACACTTCAAGATAAATGGGGGAGTGATATGAGATGCCCCTTGAACCCACCCATTGTTTGTAATGATGCAGTTGATTCATAAGGGGGACCTTTATCAGAAAATGATCTAATCTCCTTGCTAGTGTAGCATCCCCCACCCTTCTGTTTTGCCAAGTCAAGAGTGGCTTATTCATGGGGATATCCACCAAATTGTGCTATTCCAGAAGGTTGGTCATATAGCTAGTGATAGAATCCACTTGTGCTTGTGACCCCCAAGATTCTCCAAATTCCATAGAGAAATTGAGATCTCCCCCAAGAATGATGTGATCAGGAGAAAAAAATGATAGATTTAATAGATGTTGCCAAAATTTTTCTTGTTGATGGCAGGGACCATATATATTAATGACCCTTAGGTTTAGACCAATATCCGCTGAGAAAATATCTAAGCCAATAAATCCATGGCCACCCAAGGATGCTAAGACCCTGATGTTGTGAGGATTGTAGCCAATGGCTAGGCCTCCTGATTGACCCACAGCATCCGTGGCCAAAAAATTCCATCCAGGAGATAAGGAAATTAATGTGCTAGTGATGTTTTCGGCCTCACCTAGGGTTTCTTGTAGCATAATGATATCAGAGGGCTCTACTTCAAAAAGTCTACACAGGACTAGTTTCTTGGAGGCACTAGCCATGCCTCTGCAATTGAATGGGGGAACCCTACCCGAGGTGTTCAGTGCTCTAAGAACCACTTCCAAAGTGGATTGTCTATCAGAGGTGACCTCTACCCCAGCTCGTTTGATGGCAATGGATAGGTTTGATTTTCTCCCGCGAGATGAAAGGATGGCAGAACTAGGTTGGGTAAGTCCCAAACCGGAGAAATGAGACGGGGGACCACCTATGTGAGAATGAGAGTGGAGGTTGTAATTATGAGAAGATGACCTCTCGTTTGATGATGGAGAGGTGGACTTGGATGATAGAGTGGGAAAAGATGGCGCGGTGGTGGCGATGGAAGGTAAAGTTGGAGCCATAGTGCAATGAGCCATAGATTGGATAATGGTGGAAGAAACGAGAGATGAGAAATAAACAAGAGAGGTAGGACAAGAGGTCATAGAAATACCAGATAATTTTGTGGCCTCAGCTGCAGCATGAGCTCTTGTGAGGGGGGCCGATGGTGTTCTGTGCACTCCTTCCACCATCCTTGGGGTGATGTTGGTAGCCGGAAGATGAGGACCCGAACTAGGAGAGCGACTCTATGTCGGTGCTTCATTCCTTGTAGAAGTTGGAGGTGCCTCAGAGGATCCTCTGGTTTTTTGATGAGTGGGAATTCCTTAAAAATGTTCCCCACTCTATGACATCTTCTACATTAGAACGGAACTCCTTCATATTCCAGGATCTGTATCCGATTGTATTTCCCCCATTGAAGAGTGATTTTCTCTTCCAAACCTTCACGGGTGTCCAAATGGACTAGGATGCGAGCTAGGGTTCTATTCTTCGATTACATAAATGTTCTTTCATGGTCCAGGTAGGCACCTAGGGCATTTCCAATTCTAACAAAAACTTCCTCGCATCAATACTGCAGTGGAAGCCCTGACAAGCAAACCCAAAGAGGTCTCGCCCCAATTTTCTCCCTCTCTGGGTTGAAGAGGGGACTCCATCTATTGAGAAGTACAAGGGCCAACTCAATATGCCAATATCTTGTGAGGACCAGATCTGTGTAATTTGCTTTTGCAAAATGTAGAGCAAACCAACCCCTGGGCAATACCTGCACCTCAGGCAGTTCCTTAAGCATGCTTCCCTAAATCTCTCGGACCCATAAGGTGAGCTTGTCTATTGAGTATGCTCGGCCTAGAACATGTCCAACCAACATAGCGTTAGCCATGTATGCAACTTCCCCAATAGCAAAACTCTCTCCAAATCAAATTGTGATGTTCTTTGTGGTAACCTTCCCACACTTCGTCTTCCATTTCCCAATTCATGGGGCTGCTAGATGATTCAACAATGGATTTGGTGAGCCTTCCTGAGTTGAATGAGCCACTAATTTGACCTTCACCACAGGGGTTTCAAAGCAGCTCGACGAGGAGTTTGTAGAGATGGGAGGGTTTTGACCCCCGGATGCCTGGAGGTCCTTAAGCAGACCTATGAAAAGAGTCAAACTGGATGGATGGAGGTGGTCTGTCGGCGGATTCAGATCAAAAGAGGGAGAAGGTGGAGTGTTTGCAGTGAGAATGTGAAGAGTTCCCAATGATAAAGGAGGGAATTCGAGTGCGGGAGAATCAATGGAAAGTGACCCAAAGAACAATGGAGAGGTACCGTGACCAAGAGAGGTAACCACCGACACAGTGCTTAACGGAGCAGGAATAGACAGGGGAGATGAGCCAGTGAAATGAGGTTAGGGTTTCCAAATATGACACGGTCAGGGAAAGGATCGTCAGAATAATCAAGCTCCTCAACCTCCATAACATCACCCATGCTGTTAACTATTACCGCCGGAAAATGGAGACAGTTGCAGTTGAAACAGAAGAGAAAATGGAGGTTTGTTGGTCGTCCGGGTGCGGGTGTCTGGAGGAGGGTGTTGCAGTAAAACCTAGGGTTTTTACCCTAAACCCTTACGGTGGCCTCCTAATTTCATGCTTCATCCTTCCTGCTCTATTCTTTTTTTCAGGTAACAATTCTCTATATTTGAAGTGATTCTTAATCTTTTCTTCTTTCTCCATTTCATAAAATACAAAGATCCAGCAGCATGCTTATCTTTCCTTGTTATACTTAAGCTTGTTATTTCTGAAAATTGATCACTTTGAGCCCCTTTGACTACATTTCCCAATGGATTTCCTTGTTGTTCCAACCAAACCATATAAAAAAACCAAACCCTAAAACTTTCACATCTAGCCTAAAATCCTACAAAGAAAACAAAGTTAAATCTGATAGAGAGATCCCTCTATGAGTTTAGAAGGGCTAGATTCTAAAATTAAATGTGATTTTGTGGTTACCTTTGCAATTCCCTTTACAACCTTAATAAATTTCAGAGTGCTAACTTCCTAGAAACCATATTCGGGACTTCGAACAAATCTGATTTGTATTAAATTTTTCCCTAGTAAAATTTTTGTTTTAGTACTTGAAGCTATTTCTAGGTTTTGTGGCTTAGAAATAGATTTTGATTTAAGGTTGTATTCCACTTCAAAATATGTATATATCTTATCTATGAATACTTTTTCTTTTGTAAACTTGGTAGTACTTTCTCTATTTATATTAACTCGCCAAAATCAAGTTTTTCCATTTGTTCCAAGTGGCCTCAACCTGCCCATAGGAAACCAGGTTGGCCACCTATCAACGTTAAAAGTTTTCCAAAAATTGTATAAGTTTTTCTCTATCAATTGAACAACATTGTCTATATCATATACACTGCAAATCAACTTTGAAAAATAAGAGCTAATCGTCATAAAACATAAACAAAATTTATCTGGATTGCTGTTTTACTCCTCTTCCGAGGAATTCATGGGGGATGGGGCTTTAGCACTGGAACTCAGTATCTCACTTCTCCTCATATCCTGCAGACTTTGTTCAATCCTTCCCAGTGCGAGGGTGTTTCGATATTTTTGTATCTGAATTGTTTCTATCTCCCTAAGTAGCTCTACTCTGATGTGATCTTTCTCTTTGGTGTCCTCCTGTGCCTCTTGACCTTTGTTTTCTACTTGTTCTTTGTTGAGAGTCATGGCCCGAGCCACTACATTCTTCATGACCCAGTATTGCTAGATCGTTTGTTTGAAGAGGGTGTGCCAGTCACGAGCGTTGCCCAGGTCTTGAACCATGTCTTCCCATTCTTCCATGGGAATGTCTTGTTGGTAATACTGTCATTTAATTCTCTCTCCCAACCCACTATTTTGGCTCTAACCTCAGGTGGGTTCCCTGCCATGTATGCATCAATGAGGGTCTTCATATTCTCCCAACCCTTCTTTCTCCCTCTCTTGCGTTGTTCTCTGCTGGTGCTTCCCAGCCCCCGAGCTGTATTTTTACCTTCACCTCTATTTCCCTTCTTAGTCACTTCTTTTCGATATCTTCCCATTTTATCATTGTCGCGGTTATCTTTGCCTTCTCCCCGTTCGCTTTCCTCTATGTTCTTTCTTGCCTTCACACTGTACTGGATGCAGATTATGATTAAACCTAAAATATTACTATGAAAAGTATCAATATTCTATTGGTATAACACCCAATATATCTTACATTTAGTTGAGCCATGCTTGCTATCTTGCTCAAGACTTGAAGACCTGAGTTTTCTTATCATTCCCCTCAGCTTTCCCCTACCATATCTTGGGTTTTCTCTTTGCTAAACCTCAATTCTTATTTTCTTAGGTTATTCTCTCCCTGTCGGCCTTCACACAAAAGGTTTGCCATAGACAACCTCTCGAGGAGACCACTAGGGGGGACTATGTCCCTATTCTGGACACTGCGAGGTATTTTAACCATAGAAATCCTACTAGGAGAAATATAGGGGAGGACCATGTCCCTGTTCTATATTGCACAAGGTAATTTCATTCTCTTCTCGCTCTTCTCTACATTCTTTACTCTAATTGAACCTCTAGTTTTCCTCCCGGTTTTACTCATGAAATTCCAGGTAGGTTTCTCAGGGGCTGCGCTATCTCTTGCCTCATATCTTGAGGTCTCCAGGGTGGATTTCCTCCCTATTCCAATTACCTACAACATCTTTTTTGAGCCTTAGGAGCCACCTGGCCAAAGTGGAATTCCTCAGACCTTCTCCCTTTCCAGGTTCACTCTTCTCTCCTGGACATCCCTCCTTATCTCTTTATGCCTTCTTTAGGGCCAGAATTTTGACTCTTGTTTCTCTCACTATTTATTCCTCACTCTCGATCGAGGTGGCGTTCCACTAGATCCTGGTTTCAACTCTTTCAGAGTTCAGACCTTTCCTGGTCTCTTTCCCAAAGACTATTGAATTTGACATTACTATACTTCTATGGTTTAGGAAATGGAGAAGAACATACCGTTTACCAGAGTTGATGTCATTGCTTTCCCCAGTCTACGTTGTCATCCTGCATCCACCACCTTTCTCGGCTCCTACTCTTGCTCTCACATTTTGCATGTAACTAACATCTATCTCTATGCCCTTTTGTTTTACCTCCCTTTCCCTATTGCCTTTTGACGTACCTACCACCTGTCCTTCTAATTTACTCTCCGCCCTTTTCCTCATTCCTTCACCTCAGAATGATGGCCCTCCATCCCTTCCCGCTCTGGCTCTCATTAACTCAAGCATGCCTCCGGCTGCTCCTACCATGAGTCCTTCTCCATTATCCTGCCACTTGCTGGCATCATTTCCCCCACTCTCCCGCTGACTCCCATGTCTTCCTCTCTGCCTTCCCTTCTTGGCTCCACCTGCCTCCTCTCAGGGCTTTCACCCTCCCTGCCCTATCCTTCCACCTGCCCTTCCTGTTGTCCTCTTCCTCCACATCCTGAAGAGATCTCTATCCCTGTACTCGTGTGGATGATATTTGACATCTCCACTTCCCATAACCATTGGCCCACCTCCTCTTCTCTACCACACGCCGATCGAGGGTTATCTATGAATACTTAATAGTAGATCCAGCTCCTAAAATAATTTATACTAGAGCTAATCCAAATCAAAATCCACCAAAAATTGTATATAATCCTGAAAAAAGAAAAGTTTAGTTGAGAGCCAGGCAAGTAATAATCCTCTCCCTAGGGTTATTTCTCGACATGAAGGCTTTGAAATAGTAGAAGACAGAATTTTATTTACCATTTGAACATAGTCTCTTCTGAACTAAATCTTATAGTTTTGTAGTTGAAACAGTTTTTGATGAAAAAAATTTAAAGCCCTACATTTCAAAGCATAAAACTATGAAACCAGACTATGAGGATGTTGTCATAATATAATTTAACAAACTTGAAATCTGAACTAGATAAAGTTGTACAAAGTTCTCTTCAATCACCTAAATCCTCACATTCTTCTTCTATTGCTTCATCCCCAACCCCTCCATTAATTCCACTTAGTTTTTCTATTCCATTTGAAATTTTGGTTGTTCATACTACTCCTTTACAAATTCCTACTATTTCTTCCCCTTTAGAGTTTCCTGTTGTTATTCCTGTAGACATTCCTTCTATTCCTACTACATCTCTAATAATCACCCCCATTTTCACTACACCCATTTCATTCTCAACCACTAATACTTCTACACCAACACACAAAAGTGTAATTATACCCCATTTTATATCTTCTATACCCACACCTATTGTATTTCCATGTACATCTCAAATACCAATCATGGCAGCTCGATAAGCCCCCTTGGTCCTATCTCCACATCTCAATGCAATGCCTCAAAATTACAAGAGTAGGATTCCTCAATTTGATAGCATTGGGCCCATAACTGCTCAACACCATATTGAGAATGACTACTTAGACCTCCAAGAGATAGATGATGCTGATGTGAAAATGAGATTGTTTGCTCAAAGTTTGACTAGTGAGGTTAAAAAATAGTTTAAAGGGTTACCAACCAACTCTATCCCAGACCTTGCTCAATTTTAGGACACCTTCCTCAGAATATGGGAAGTGAAAAAGAACCCTTTACAAATTTTAGCAGAGTATGAAAGTATCAAAAGAACCCTAGGTGAACCAGTCAAGGACTATTGTATCATATTTAACAATATCTATAACTCTATCCCTACAACAATACAACCTCCTCCGAGGCTAGCCCTGATTAAATTCCCAGATGGTTTTGAACTTGATATATCTTACCAATTAAGATAAAGAAATCCTACAACCCTTGAGGAAATGCAAAGAAATACAGTTAGTGTTGAAGCCAATCTGTTAGCAAAGAGAGCTAGAATGAAAGTTGAAAGGAGAGTTAATATAAAAGAGGAGCATGCTTCTTCTTCCTTTGATGTTAAGTTGGACACTTTAGTGAGAAAATGGAGAGAATTTCTATAGTTTATAGAACCCCTCGAAGGGAAAACCAAGGTAGTTCCCAAATTAGAAATCCAAATTTTAGAAAAAAAACTAGCCTCAAATAAACAAAGAGAGAAGAGAGGCCAAAATGATCAACAACAGATTAGACCTCCATTTCAAGAAAACTATGCAGATGAGGAAGCTAACATACTTGAATATCTTGAGGAAAATGAAATAAATTTGTTTGAGGAAATCAAAGTTGACTACATTTTCCTGACTAAGGAAGAACAAGACATTTTCTTACTCTCACAACCAGAAACCATTCCATTAGACTCTGAAGACTACAAGAAAGGATATCATAATGGAATTATGGAAGTACATAGAAAATATAACTTGAGGAGTAAAAAGACTCATGAAAATCCTCTAAAAAATACTCTTGACACTCCTCCCAAAAGGACCCAAAATGATACCCCTTCTACTAGTCAGCCTAAACATGATTCTCAGAAAGAAACTTCTAAGAAACAGGATGCAAATGCTAATGAAATAGAAAAACCCCCTACATCTTTTAGCATTTAAAATGAACTGGCTAAAGTAAAAATTTCTCTTCCCCTCATTGAATTAATCAATGAAAATGCATACAGATCACAAGTCATAAAAGCCTTAAAAATAGGGGAAGGGAATGACATAGTCAATTTGGCTGATGACCGACCAGAGTTATTATTTGGACCTGAGGTTGATGGAAAATATCAGGATGGTAGTGTACCCCCTATCTACATTAGCTTGAACATTCATGATAAAATTCTACACAATGCTATGCTTGATTCTGGAGCGTCACATAATCTAATGACTAGAACTATTATGGAGAAACTAGGCTTAGACATAACCAATCCCTACAAAGATTTATACTCATTTGATTCAAGTAAAGTAATATGCGTAGGATTAATCAAAGATTTATGTGTTACTCTAGTCCAAATATTGATAAAGAGATTAGTAATGGACATTGTATTAGCAGTCATACCTCCTAAGTATGGAATGTTGCTCTATAGATCATGGGAAAAAAATTACAAGGCACTTTACAAATGTATGATTTATGCTACAATTCCATCGTTTGGTCAGCCAAGAATATTATACAGGGGAACACTAATGAAGTACATGTTTAGTAGTCAAGACACACCCAAAAATTACCCCCTGTATTCAGTACATTCAAACATGGATTCATTTATCTTGTACAATAATGCATGTGTAGAAAATGATGTTCAACACTTAGAAGATGAGATCAATAATATAGAGGAAATAAAATTGGATTCTGATGAAAAGGATGTAGAGGGAGAGGCTCTTTGGAATATGAATTTTGATGGGGCTATAAGGATGGAGTAGGGGTAGGTGTTTTAATTGTAAATTCATCCACAAATATGGCAAAGGGACATGGTTACAAACTTATTTTTCAGTGCACTAATAACATAGCTGAATATGAGGCACTGATATTAGGGTTACAAATTTTAAAGAGATTAGGATCAAAATGAACTTCTTTTCAGAGCTAATAATCAATCAAATTAAGGGTGAATATGCTGCTAAACACCCTAGAATGAGAGCCTATAGAAATGCAGTCTTGGATTTTTTGCAATTATTTTCTGAATATGATTTCTCTGTTATTCCTAGAAGTCAAAATATTTTAGTTGATTCGTTTTCTGTTTCAGCCAACACTTGTAAAATTCCTTTTCATTCTAATAGTAAATATGTGGTGGAAGTAAAACACATGCCAATTGTTCTCGATAATGTAAGATATTGGCATGTTTTCGGTAATGATTAACAAATAGAGAACTTTTTACAAATGAAAGATGAATTTGAGTATGTAAATATTGATATTGAAAATTATATAGATGAAAATGAAAAAGAAATAGTAGTTAATGAAATTGATGATAATCAAGAAGAACATGAGGTTCTACAATTAAAGGAGAATGTGTTACCAAGAGGATTGGTACCATTGGAAGAGCTTCTAGACTTTGATGATGTAACTAAGAAGAAAAAAATAGAAATAGTAGGAGCTGAGGTAGAGGAATGTAACATAGGAACTACAGAGAACTCTAAAATTTTCAAACTGTCTAAATCCTTACCTCCTAAATAAAAGAAAAAATATATTGAGCTTTTTAAATAATTCTTTAATGTGTTTCCCTGGAGCTATGAAGACTTAAAATCTTATGATACAAGTATCATTCAGCACACCATTCCCTTGAGGGAAGATCAAAATCCTTTTAAACATAAATCAGGATAATAAACCTAGTTTTATTTCATTTGATAGAAAATGAATTCAATAAACTTTTCGATGCAAAGATCATTGTACTCATATTTTCTAAATGGGTCTCAAATCTAGTACCTACTAGGAAGAAAACTGGTGAAATTAGGCTTTGTGTAGATTTTAGAAATCTTAACAATGTTTCTCTGAAAGATAACTATCCCCTTCCTAAAATGGATCACATTTTACAAAAGGTAGTTGGCTCTAGTAGAATCTCATCGTTGAATGGTTTCTCAGGATAAAACCAGGTTCTGGTTCATCCTTGTGTTCAATAGAAGATAACATTTACTATGCCATGGGGCACTTTTATGTACGTTGGGGCCACTTTCCAAAGAGAAATAGACATAGCCTTTGCTAATGAAATTGACATATTCATTGTGATTTACCTAGATGATATAATTATGTTTTCAAAGACAGATGAAGAACACTTGCTCCATTTAAGAAGAGTTTTTGAAATGTGTAGAAAATATGGTATCTCCTTAAGTCCTAAGAAAACTCTTTTTGGTTTAGATGAGGGAAAACTTCTAGGTCATATCATTTCTAAAGAAGGTATTAGAATTGATCCTAATAGAGTTGAAGCCATAATGAAAATTGACCCTCCCATAAACAAGAAATATGTTCAATCCTTCTTTGGTAGGACAAATTTTCTCAAATATTTATTCCTAACTTGGCTGAAATCTTAAGATCCATAAAAAATATGTTAAAGAAAGACATGGAAAAAAATGGAATAATGAAGCCAAGAAATGCTTTAGTTAAGTAAACTTAGCTTTAGCTACTGTTCTTATTTTGCATCTGAGCATATTATTGCCGATGTTTTATTACAGAAAAATAGTGAAGGCCATGAAAAACCCATAGATTTTTTCAACAAAACTCTGAGGTATGCATCACTAAAGTAAAACATCATGGAGAAACAAGCCTTTGATTTGGTAAATACATTAAAGTATTTTAGAGTGTACATCTTATATTCTCATATCATTACATTTATCCCAAGTGTTGTGGTAAAATATATTCTCACACAAACTGACCCAGATGGTAGAAGAGGGAAATGGATTGTTGTATTCCTAGAGTATGGCAATGAAATAAAACCAACCAAGATCATCAAAGGTCAGGGAGTGACAAAGCTAATTGATGATTCTAATTTTCATGCACTGGATATCAATTATATTGCTGCACTAGATGAACAGGAAGAGCTAGTGACTCCATAGGTATCAAAGGCCTTTGCTACTTCACCATGGTATGTAGACATAATTTTTGTATCGTGATGATGGTACTAGATCCACCAACATGTGAGGAGATATCCTTGGTAAGAAGTCTCACCAGTGGTCATATGGTAATGCCTTGACCGCGATTTCGCACAGAGGCAAGTAAGATAACTCTATTGGTAGCAAGGGTGTGACATATGTAGTGAGCCAAGGAAGGGGCATGAGAGGTTCTAACACATGGGGGTTTGATGAATGTCCCCCTTTGAAACCTATGATAGAACAGAGTTAATAAGGAAACACATGAGCAAAGATGCATCACAACATGGAAGGAAAGTTAGCTAGTAATCCAAAGTGATGGTTAAACCAACAACACATTTCAGAAAGATTCATACATACATACACAAAAATATATACATGAATGTGTAAGCAAACATATACATATATCCTTTAGAGTAAACCAGATAGCATAGAATACAATACAATATATGCATGAGACTTTCTGGCTCTTGTTATATTTGTTAGTTCCAATCTTCGCAGCTTGTCACCAAGGATCAACATGGGCTCTTACCATGTCTGGTTTTGTTAGATGTTTTTCACATGATCTTTAGTGTAAAACATGTCTTAAATGTGTCCATCAAAAACAGCTTGGGAAAAGCTTTCCAACGGTATATCGCACTCCCAAAACTGGCTCCTGGTTCATAAGATATGACCAAGTGAATGATTGACTCAAAAGGTCTCCCCGTGTAGCAGTTCATGTGTTTAATGATCTTGAGGAAGCTAGGAGATTTCAGCGGTGGGATTGTGATAGAGAAGAAGAGAACATAGCAGTTGAAGTCTATTTCCATGCTGCTAATCCTCATCTCAACATATGGCCAGCTCGTTTCTTCGCTTTGATTGAAAGAGATATCCATGAATCTGTGCAGAGGGCACTGTACATTGTTGATAGGGATATTGCTAGTGAAAGGTTGGTTTACAGCTACTGGTCTCATGGTTCTAGAGAATAATTACTTGAATATTTATAGATGTTCATTTATTCTTTGTTTTCATCCTTACTTACATCTCTTCCAAGCTTCTCAACTCAAAGAATACATGACATCTTTAGCCAGAGGGTCCCATAGATCTCCTCATTGGGGGTCCTTTCTACAAGTAATCACAGAGTGCATGGCTGTGAGGAAGACATGGATACTTTTAAAAGCCTTTGGCGAGATTTCTATGCCTATTGAAACCCTAGAAATCATTCTTCCATGAAATCCATGATACTAGAACAAAATAAAGTTGCAAATTCAGAGGTTTCTATTATGGCATCAGTATGTTCAGATGTTGAAAATATTGCAACATGCAACCATTAATGTTATGGTCTAAATGATGGCACTTGAACTGATGCTCTCCTAGCATCTGACAAAATTGGAATTCAGGGGAATGCACAGACACCACGGATTTCAGCCAAATCCTTTCTAATCAAAAGGGGAATAATTGCAGCACGAAATAAACAAATTAAGATCGTCTTCTACGAAATATGGAAATGCAGAAAATGAAATGACTGAGAATATATCATTAGAAATCAATTAAAACAAGGAAAGGGGCTACAATATCATATGAGATTAATTTATAGCATTGTGCATTCCAAATATTTACGTTATTCCTTGAAGTTTTCTTGCGTAGAATAATCTGGAAAGATAGATAATTGGTACACCATTTCTGAAAGCAAACTCGAAGATTTAAAGGCTCAACACACTTTGGGGATTTCTATGAGTTGTGAGTCAGACTTCAGACCATCCAAGCATTTGATTCAGATGGAATTGCTTTGTTTCCATATGCCCTGCATTAAAAATTGAGAACCGAAGGCCCAACTCAGCTCCAAATCTCAGCGCCCTTGCATCCACAATACACACAGGTCAAAACATTAAAGCCAACTTGTCAAAAATTTGAAAGCCAAGCCAATTTGGAGTGTGGCACTACGCTCCTGGTTGTGGTGCTACGCTTTTGGACTATGGCGCTGCGCGTAGGGCCATCCTATATAAAAATTCTGAAGGTTCCCGGAATTGAGCAGAAGGTCTTTGATGTAATGAGTAGTGAGCCTTGGGGCCCTCAAGGATCAAAGATGATAGATATTTCAGTGCCAGTAGAAATTTTCATGATCATGGGTGTGCTTTGGAAAATGACAAAATGTTAGAAGGAAGGCTCAGGCTATTGTTGCTCTTATCAATGACAAAAAGCTGCAACAAATAGAGACAAATACTGAGGAGGACTCTTTGTCACAAAAGGGCTCCCGAAAAAACTCAATGTGAACCATCGGTTAATGGAATCTTTTCAATTAGTTTCATAAATTTGAAGTATAGCCAAAAGGACTATGTGTCAGCCAGTGCATTCTATGTGAGGAGATTTCAAATCGTAATTTCTCTCTCTTCCATTCTAGAAACAGAAAAGCATGATGTTCATGGCACTTGTTTCCTTATTCACCTTGGCCTCGGCCTTGCATTGCTCTTTTTCTCACACTGGATCTAATCTAGGAAGTCTGTTGGACAATGAGTTGGGTAGGACACCTCTCATGAAGTGGAACTCCTAGAATCATTTTGGTTGCGATATCATTGAGAAAGTAATCAAAGAAATTGTTTATGCGTTGATCTTAACTGGGCTCAGTAAACTTGGTTATGAATATGTCAATATAGATGACTGTTGGGGGGAGCTCAAGCAAGATAAAGATGGAATATTACCCATCTAGTATGAAAGTCCTTGCTGATTATGTACATAGCAAAGGTCTCCAGCTCGGGATATATTCAGATGCAGGATACTTTACCTGGGTTAAAGGACAACTAGATTCCTTGGGATATGAGGAAATCGACGCTATGACATTTGTTGATTGGGGGGTGAACTATTTAAAATATGACAACCGGTATACTGATGACAACAAACCAGTTGTTTTATTAAATGTCTAAGTGAAAGAGTAATTCTTAGAATGCAATCATTATTGGTATGTACGCACAAGTTTGTTGAGTTTGTAAAATATGTCTTCAGAGGTGACATAGAATGCTGGTAGCATTTTAAATCTATGGAAATGGTCAGACAATTGTAAAAAATCCATGGTTATGGAAAGGATCTTATTGCAGTGGATTTATATAGTGACCCTACCCCTTTCTATTGTTTGTGATGGAATCTTTGAGTTTATCTCCAGTCAAACGATGGTTGATATGGTTTCCAAATTCGATGATCCTTGTGATGCTTGTGCTAAAATTAATTATATTGGTTCTAGCTGGAGTATGACTTTGTATGGATGACATTAGAGTTATTGTATAGCTCACAGAATTCTGGGTACAAATGGTAGAAAGAGAACATCCAAGGAGGAACAACAACACTAGGTTGATCAAACAACTCCAAAATTGGTGCAGGCGGGTGTAAGGTGGCATTCAATCAAATTTTTGAAAGAGATGTGGAATTATTCGAATATTTCTAGATTTCCAACAATGGTTCTAAACAAACTTTGGTAGGAATTTTGACTTGTGGCAGCGAATCTATTGTTCTTTTTGATGAGATTTAATTAGATTATTTAGTTATAATTTAATTCATGTATTTTGACCGTAGCACATATTTGGTTTTCTTTTTAATTTTAATTATTTTGATTCCTATGTTTAGGAAATCATAATTAATATGTAATAGGGTATATATAGGGTGATTTTTGAAGGTGTACAGGTTCGATTGTTGCAGCAGAGAGAGGTTTCTTGGGATTGTGTAAAGTTTTTCTTGAATATTATTTTACTAAAGCAATTTCTGTCCTTTAGACCTGGGATCCATCACAATGTTTAATGTCTAGTATATTTTTCCTATAATTCACTTACATATTTTGTTTTTCTACCTTGTTACAATATTATCTAAGAGATGTGTTAGGAATTCATCTATACACGATGCTCCTTTCATGATGATTTTGTTGTTAAATGTAGTGGTTGTCTTTGTAGAATCCATTCTCTGTTAGATGCCCTGTTAAGCAACCCTGTGTTTCTCGTTCGTCTAAAGCTGCTACTGCAGATCCATCCCCTGTTTGATGCCTGCAGGGCAGTGGACTTTCTCCCCTATTCTTCTCACATTTGCAATCCTTTATCTGGCTGAACATTGCACTTACATTGCCCCAAGTTTGCCGAGAGAAACTAGCATCGACTCCATAGCCCAATGGTCCTTTCTCTTGTTGCTTTCGACCCAAAAAACCTTTCAAAACAATCCATGCACTCCATAGCTAGCCTAAGAATAAATTATCACAACCACATTTTGTTGGCACAGAGAGAGCCCTCTCTGGTCTAGCAAGGCTAGATGCTAGATCAAAGGCTTGGTCTGTGGCTACCTTGGAATTGCCTCTTCTCAGCCTTGAAGTACATTATGAGTGCTAACAATATTAAGAAGTGTACGTCTGAGTCATACAACACATCCATGTCCAACCACTAGTTTTGACAGCAGAACGTTACAACCACAACCACCTACTCCTCCAAAGAGGTGTACTAGCTCTATGCAGTGGAGAAGCCAAGGCTCATTACAATACTGGCCAATCTCTCTCCAAGAGAGTCTTAACCAAAGCTTGGCGGACCAAAAGCCTTTACAATGGGTTATGAGGGACTTTTTATAGAAATAGGTGGGGTGACCCTTGATATTCCCCTTTGTGGTAGTTCATCTACCCTCATGACTCTTCATCTACTTTATGGTTGTTACATCCAACTATCGACACTTGACAAGACGTTACATTACAATGCACATGTACCCATGTGAGACAAAAACGACTTGAGAAAGTCGTGCTAGACATCACTATGACTGGGACAACTATTGAAAGACCAACTCTTCGACAAATTCCTTGTGATTGATGGTAGCGCACTGATGCGAAGATCAGTAGTCTGTGATGGTTTCCTTGTGCTCCAAGGTGACATCTTTCTAGAACCTAACTCTTGCCTCCATAGCATTCAGGTACATTTCTCAGGCTCCTCTGTCCAACTCGTCTGAAAGCATGTGCATCATTGTCTTCAATGCATCCAGACCAACAACATACTTGTGCATGATGTTTGCACTGATGGGAAAGTTTGGGCTGGTGGTAATGTGCATCAACGCGTCAAAGTACGAGTCAAAGTCCAGTCAGACCTATGCCTTTGTCTTTGCATGGGTGAGAGTCCCAATAGATGGGATTGCATGTGCGCACACCATAACACTCACACTCTTGAATACAAGTGCATGGGAAGCCTGTAAACTAGTGATGAGCTGTGAGAGATCTTCATAGTTCTAGATCTGACTCCTGATGTGTGCCTTTAGCTCAACTTCTCTGGGCTTCATCATCTTATGCAAGTGAAGCAGGGCTCTCGTATCTCATCATCCATGTCTGCATGTAATCAATAGCAGTATGCACATTTGACAAGATACATGCTCTTCTAGCACATCATTGTTGCCATCCGTTAAGATGGACGACTACCTTATGCATGGTACCAAACTTGGAATAAAATGCCCGCATAACTATGTCAAGGGAAAATACTTCATCTAGTATTGCCTTCTTTAGTTTTGCTTAGGCGAACGCTATCACTAACTCTCCTCCTTTCTTGGTCGTCTATAGCTCCTTATCCATTCGCTCATTCTCAGCTATTAGAAAGTGAACACTTGAGATAGTGGCTTCGATACATGCTCTAGTGGCATTGGCCAAGGCTGCTGGATGTTTGTGAAAATAAAACATGTTCACTCGTTCCTCATACTACACAGGAGATGTATGATGTTCCAGAGTTGACACTCTGCAAGATTGCACAATTGTATGTTGAGACTCGTCAAAAGAGATGTTCTGCATCCCTCCTTCCGGATGATCTCCAAGGATCTCAATGTCTCCTTGGCTGCTTGGAACTTTCTCATCTTCTAGATGTGGTGAAGCTGGTGGGTTGACCTCCTGGTAATGAGGAATGAGTTTGATGTCCTTCTCTAGCCTTTGCTACTCCATGTCCGTATACATCCGTTTAAGAACTCACTTTATCTCTTGAGCAAAGTCTTTCTCCTGTGATGGTTCACCCTATTCGCCTGATGCCAGCTATTCTAATGAGTCCACTACCTATACGGGCATTGTTTAATCCATATTCACATGTTGCACCCCCTGCTATACCTATTATTGTTGTGCTTCCCTCTCCTGTTTGCACAACTCTTGTTCCTTGCAGAGTTTCTCCTTCAACTCATGCAACTACTTCTCTGTTTCCTCGATTCTTTGTTTCTCCCTCTACTTTTGCGCGATTCAAAAGACATCACGAAGGGAGAAGAGTGCAAGAGATAGATATGCAAAGGTTAAAAATAGGATGAGAGGACATAGCTTGTCATCTGACCCTCCTTATAGTGCCAGAAACATTGACAGTGTTGGACCCACCCACATGTCAGGGGATCTCCCCGATAAGAAGTCCTAATTAGACCTCAGACCGTTTGGTGTGGGAGTCCCAACAGTGGTTCATATGGCAATGCCTTGACTACAATTTTGCATAAAGGCAAGTAAGATAACCCTGTTGATAGCAAGGGTGTGACATATGCAGGGAGCCAAGGAAGGTGCATGAGAGATTCTAACACAAGTAGGTTGAGATGAGTGCGCCCCTTGGAAAGCTGTGATAGCATGAAGTTAAGAAGGGAACACACGAGAAAAGATGCATCACAACATGGAAGGAAAGTTAGCTAGAAATCCAAAGTTATAGATAAACCAACATCATATTTCAGAAAGATTCATACATACATACACAGAAAGTTATACATACATGCATAAACAAACAAATACATATATCATTTAGAGTAAACCAGACATCATAGAATACAATACAACATATGCATGGAACGTGTTGGCTCTTGTTATATTAAGAAGTGTAAGTTCCAGTGATACAATACATCCATGTCCAACCACTAGTTCCGAAAGTGGAACGTTACAGCCGCAACCGCCTGCTCCTCCAAAGAGATGTACTAGCTCTGCTCAGTGGAGAAGCCATGGCTCGTTACAATACTATCCAAGCTCTCTCCAAGATAGTCTTATCAGAAGCTTGGATGAAAAAAAGCTTTTACAATGAGTTATGAGGGACTATTTATAGAAAAGGGTGGGGTGACCCTTAACATTCCCCTTTGTGACAGTTTATTTACCCTCATGACTCTTCATCTACTCTATGACTATTGCATCCAACTATCGAGACTTGAATTACACTTGACAAGATGTTACATTACAATGAACATGTACCCATGTGAGAAAAAAATGGCTTGAGAAAGTCTTGCTAGACATCACTATGACTCGAACAACTGTTGGAAGACCAACTCTTTGACATCTTCCTTGTGATTTACAGTAGTAAACTGATTCCAAGATCAGTAGTCTGCGATGGTGTCCTTGTGCTCCAAGGTGACATCTTTCTAGAACTTGACTCTTGCCTCCACAACATCCAAGTACACTGCTTGGGCCTCCTTTGTCCAACTTGTCTGAAAGCATGCACATCATTGTCTTCAATGCAACCAGACCAACAACATACTCAATGTGCATGATGTTTGCACTAATGGGCAAGTCTGTGCTAGTGGAAATGCGGATAAACTCGTCAAAGTACTTGTGCCTTTGTCTTCACCTGGGTGAGAGTCCCAATAGATGGGATCACATGTGCGTGCACCACAACATCCATACTCTTAAATAGAGGTGCATGGGAAGCCTTTAGACTATTGATAAGCTGCGGGATCTCTTCATAGTTATGGATCTGACTCTGGATGTGTTCCTTCAGCTCGACTGCTCTCGGCTTCATCATCTTATGTAAGTTAAGTGGGGCTCCCTTGTATCTCATCGTCCATGTTTGCATGTAATCAACAACATCATGCACGTTCGAAGAGATACGTGCTCTTCTAACTCATCACTGCTGCCATCCGTTGAGATGGACAACTCCCTTATGCATGGTACCAAAATTGGAATAGAACACCCACATAACTGTGTCAAGGGATAGTACTTCATCTAGTATTTCCTTCTTCAATTTTGTTTGGGCAACCGTTGTCACCAACTCTCCTCCTTTCTTTGTCATCTGTAGCTCCTTACCCATTTGCTCATTCTTAGCTATCAGAAAGTGAACAATTGAGCTAGTGGCTTTGACATATGATCTAGTGACAACGGCCAGGACTGCTAGATGTTTGTGCACATTAGGCATGATCACTCATTCATCATACTACGCAGGAGATGTATGATCTTCCAAAGCTGACACTGCAATATTTCACAACTCTATGTTGAGACTCGTCAAAAGAGATGTTGTGCATCCCTCCTTACACTAATCTCCAAGGATCTCAGTGTCTCCTTGGTTGCTTGGGAATTTCTCATCTTCTGGATGCAGTGAAGTTGGTGGGTTGACCTCTTGGTGGTAAGGCATAAGGTCGATGTCCTGCTGCTCCATGTTCGTATCCATCCATTCAAGCACTCGCTCTAACTCCTGAGCAAAGTCTTTCTCCTACGATGGTTCACCCCATTCGCCTAATGCAAACTATTTTGATGAGTCTAATACCTATGCAGACGTTGTTTAATCAGTATGCACATGTTGCACCCCCTACTTTACCTATTCCTGTTGCGCTTCCTTCTCCTGTTTGCGCAACTCTTGTTCCTTTCAGAGGTTCTCCTTCAACTTATGCAACTCCTTCTCTGTTTCCTCCATTCTCTATTTCTCCCTCTACCTTTGCACGATTCGCTTATCTCATTGTTGCCTCTTTGCTTCTATAGCCATAAATGCTTTCTCTACAAGTGGATCTACTCAGAACTTGTAGCTTTTCTCTTCCTCCATGTGATTGAATGGATCTGCTCGGGTTCTCCTGAGTGAAGTCTTGCTCCTACAGTGGTTCACCATGTTCACCTAATGTCAACTGTTTTGATGAGTCTAATACCTATACAGGTGTCGTTTAATCCATATACACATGTTGTGTCCCCTGTTGTACCTATTGTTTTTGTGCTTCCCTCTCTTGTTTGCGCATCTCTTGTTCCTTTCATAGTTGCTCCTTCAACTCATGCAACTACTTCTTTGTTTCCTCCATTCTCCGTTTCTCCCTCTACCTTTGCGTGATTCACTTATCGCATTGTTTCCTATTCAACTCTATAGCCATAATTTATTTCTCTACAAGTGGATCTATCGGAACTTGTAGCTTTGCTCTTTCTCCATGTGATCAAGATGTTGTGCATCCCTCCTTCCGGCTGATCTCCAAGGATGTCAATGTCTCCTTGGTCGCTTGGGAATTGCTCATCTTCTGGATGTAGTGAAGATGGTGGGTCGACCTCTTGGTGGTGAGGCACGAGGTCAATGTCCTGCTCTAGCTCCTCCTTCTCCACATCCATATCCATTTGTTCAAGTGCTCTTTCTATCTCCTTAGCAAAGTTCTGTGATGGTTCACCATGTTCACCTAATGCCAGCTGTTTTGATGAGTCTAATACCTATACAAGCATTGTTTAATCCGTCTGCACATGTTATGCCCCCTGTTGCACCTGTTTTTGTTGTGCTTTCCTCTCCTATTTGTGCAACTCTTGTTCCTTTCAGAGTTGCTCCTTCAACTCATGCAACTCCTCTGTTTCCTCCATTCTCTGGTTCTCCCTCTGCCTTTGCGATCACACTGTTGCCTCTTCACCTCTATAGCCACAAATTATTTCTCTACAAGTGGATCTTATCGGAACTTGTAGATTTTCACTTCCTCCATGTGATCAAGTAGTTCTTCTCTTCCTCAACTTGATCTGCTCAGGCAGACACTGTCATCAATTATCATCCTTGCTTGGTCGTCTATAGCTCCTTAGCCATTCGCTCATTCTCAACTATCAGAAAGTGAACACTTGAGCTAGTGACTTTGGCATATGCTCTAAGTGGCATCGTCCAAGGATGCTGGATGTTTGTGCACGTCAGACACAATCACTTGTTCGTCATACTACACAGGAGATGTATGATCTTCCAGAGTTGACACTTTGCAATATTGCACAACTCTATGTTGAGACTTGTCAAAAGAGATGTTGTGCATCCCTCCTTCCTACTGATATACAAGGATCTCAGTGTCTCCTTGGTCAGTTGGGACTTTCTCATCTTCTAGATACGGTGAAGTTGGTGGGTCGACCTCTTGGTGGTGAGGCATGAGGTCGATGTCCTACTCTAGCTCCTACTGCTCCATGTATATATCCATTCATTCAAGCATTTTCACTAACTCCTGAGCGAAGTCCTACTCCTACGATGGTTCACCCTATTCGCCTGATGCCAGCTATTTTGATGAGTCTAATACCTATACAAGCGTTGTTTAATTCGTTTGCACATGCTACACCCCCTACTGTACCTATTGTTGTTGTGATTTCCTCTCCTGTTTGCACAACTCTTGTTCCTTTCGAAGTTGCTCCTTCAACTCATGCAAATCCTTCTATGTTTCCTCCATTCTCCATTTCTCCCTTTTCCTTTGTGCAATTTGCTTATCACGTTGTTGCCTCTTCGCCTATATAGCCACAAATTCTTTCTCTACAAGTGGATCTACTTGGAACTTACATCTTTGTGTTCACCTCTATTGTCGTTGTTGCTTCTGGTGCTCTCTGGGATGCTCTTCACGTTGCTTCACTAACCACTCCACAGCGAAGCCGGCCTTTTTATTGTGTTTGGAGAAACTGTAGCAATATCACCATGGGTCCTCCTCTACCCAATGAAATTTCTCGTGGATCTAGTTGAAATGTACTCTCGTGCAATGATCTTTCACAAGACATTATGGGTCATACATATTGTAACTTCGGAGTTCGAATGGATACTTCTTCATCTTCTCTTTTTCAACATGCACGTGCTTGAAACTTTGGGTCTCATATGACCCAATGTGTAGCAGAAGAGAGGGCCAAGGTGTCTTCTTCTTCTGGTACAGCCTAGTTGTCAATCCTGCTGAGATGTGATATGCTACTTCCTGCATGATGAGCACATCCAAGGAAAACTTCAATAGAACATGCAGGGGCTTCTCCACACTGTACATTCATATGAAGGTGTCAAACAGTGAGGCATACCAATCAACTATGTCTATCAATGCCTCCATTACTACCTTTTACATGTAGGGTGGATCCTGTTCGACTGCCATCTTGTAAACCCAGGTGACAAAATGATTGGACAGTCGTGTGATAACTCCTGCGAAGCTTAATTCTAACAACATCTTACAATAAGTGTTCACAGGAGTCTCCCCCGGTGACCATGCCCACTTCAAGCTCGAGAACTCTTGTCAAGAATAGACTGCATCCAAGAGGTATGAAAACATGTAGATTTATGCTTACATATATTTGGGTGGCTATCGAGCCCTTGTTACATGTTCCTTCAGCTGATGAGCCAACATGCCGGACTAGTTGCATGGTTTTCCCTCTTTGGCCAGCAGGTCCAGTGTGATCACCCAACTCTGTGGGAAGGTTTTCGTGCTATCTGGGCCATACATTTGACAGGCAACAATTACCAAGTATTGATACACCTTCTACAGTATCTTTGTCTTATAGATTTGGTTGGGTGTCATCCTGAATCTAGCAGGCTCCTTTACCCAGTTCTTCAAAATGTCTCTGGAGTTGGCATTCTTGTTGGGTAAGCTGAAGGGAGTGTCCATGATAGTTATGAGCTCCGACATCTAATACATCTCATCATAGCCCTCTGCCCTGAAGGTTGTAATCTTCGTCCCACTGGCACTACTCAAGGATATCATCTCGGGATCAGTGTGCGAGATGATCTAGTGTATCATGTCCGCGCATGGGAACATGGGGTATCTACATGCAATTTGGTACAAGCCGGACTTGTGAATGCTCATGTATACCTGGCAGTCTTCGAGGTTCTCCCCAAATGTGCCTATAAATGCATCATTGGACTTTTTCCATTTCAACTTGATGTCCTTGTCTAGAATCAACTTGGTAACTTCATAGATTAGTAGACTTGCAGCCACTCGCTCAATCGCTGCTTCAGTTGCACTTCCATCAGTGTCCTTTGATCCTGATCTCTTGGAAGAGATTGATCCTAAACTGTCAAGAGGCGGACGAACACCTGCTAGATCTGGAGACAAAGAGACATGCATGGCAATAAATTTGTCAGTGAAAACCAAAACAAATTAGAGGAATGACATAACACATACCTGGGGATTGATAGGAAAAGATTGTGAAATTTCTTCTGGGAGGTTGGGCGACTGGCTACTAGAACTACACAAAAGGCAGGCTGGGCTGTCTGAGAAGCATGATTGGTTACTGTAATTGCGTAATGCGTAATCCAAACTGACTACTGATTATTGGAATTATGCAATGGCCAATCGAGGCTAACTGTTGACTGCTGGAATTATGCAATGCATAATTTCAGCTAGCAATGGTTGCAAGCTCAGTGACTACATCCTACAATTTTCAGGGCCAGCAGCCACTATCCCTTAGGATTGTGTAGAGCAGGCTTGGGAAACAACTACTGGGTAGAAATGTGCATTTCTAGAGAGGAAGGTAGGGCCTTCCCTCTCAGGATTGTGTAATGTCATCTTGGTGAGGTAGAGTCTGGGCCAAGGCTACCCAGACTCGTCGATGGGAAACTGAAAGAAAATGTGAAAGTGAATTCATGGTGATACTAAGTGTAAGAATAAGCAAATGATCGTGCATGAAAACAGTGAATAAAAGATTCAAAAAATGAAACAACATGCATGTGGGTGAAGCGGGTTGTCGAATCGACGACCGTTCGTGCAAAACAGTTTCATGCATGCGACAACAGTGAGATAACAATGAAAACTGAAATGGTACTAGTACAATCTAGTATGCATGTAAACAAAATTAAGTTTTCAAATAAATCAAGCAAACAATGCTCACATAAGAAGAAACACAAAAAGCTACATAAATGTTGTAAAAGACAAGTTGAGGCTACTTACCTGTGAATAGCTTAGCTGGATGTGTCAAAGAGTCATGGATGTGTTGTGGGATGTTAGAGATCTAAGATCGATGTGAATAAATGAGCTTTCAAGCATCGAATAAATAAGTTTGGAGCTCATGATGCACATGGCACAAATCTAGGAAAAAGTGACACTTGGAGGAAATATTCTAAAACAATCTTTGCATGTAACCTCCAGTTGCTAAAAATAGCTCCCTAAAATATAAGAATGTTTTTTGCATGTTTCTTTTTCTATTCTGGGAAAAATCAGCCCATGCATACAATTCGAGTTGCCTTGGTCCCTGGTGGAATTGGTCAACGCAACTGCATATGAAAGAGCTTGCTCAATTGCTGGGAGAAAATGCGCATTTTTGGAAGGGAGTTGGGCTGACCGCCCAGGAGATTTGCACATTTTCTGGGAAGAGAAGCTGACTACTGCCCAGGATTGCGCAACTCTTGGGATGAGAAGCCCTGTTGGGAGGAATTGTGCAATTTTCTCGATGAATCTTGACTGGCAAAATTACACAATTCTAGAGCCCAGCAAGCTGCCAGACTGAATTGCGCAATTTTTGGAGGGAAGGTTGGTTTCCCTCCAGAATTGCACAATTTCTTGAGATATTTTCTCAGCCTGCAGCTATACTAAGTCTGGAGAAACAACTTGTGAGGGGAATGCATCAAGCTTGATAGACAGGCTGCCTTTCCGCAAGAAAATCACTGAAGCTTGTGTACTTGATGAAGCAAGACATGACACTGTGAAAGGTTGGTAGGGAGGCTCCAAAACAAAGTTAAGGAAAAATTTTGGAGGGTGGTTGTAGCTGCTACAACATATTGCAAATCTTACAAGCTCCTCCTCATATACAAGACAAAAGCTATATTTATAAAACTAAAAGTATGAAATTTTGTATTTTAGATAAGAATGTATATTGGAAATATTCTGGAGGTACTTTACTAAACTATTTACTGAAATATGAAGCAGGAATAATCATGGAAGAGTTTCATTGAGGAGATTGTGGAGGCCATTTTCATTAGAAAACCACAACCAACAAAATCTTAAGGGTTGGCTTTTACTGGCCTACCTTGGTTTTAGATGTGCATAAGAAATCCACCACTTGTCACCAATGTTAAATCCTTGAAGGCAACATAATGCTTTTTCCTTTACCATTGAAACCCATTTCAGTTGAAACTCCTTTTTAGCAGTGGGGCTTGGATTTCATTGGTGAAATACATCCCATCTCCTCAGGCCAACATAGATGAATCTTAACAATCATTGATTACTTTACCAGGTGCATTGAGGCTATCCCAATGAGGCAAGCCACAAATGTTGTCATTATCCAATTTTTAGAAGGTAATGTTATCTCTAGGATTGGACACCCCATAAGATTATCACTGATAATGTTGTTGCCTTTAAGTCAAAGAAAATGGTTGGTTTTTGTGACAAATACCACATAAGATTAGGATACTCAAATACCTATTACCCACAAGGAAATGGGACAGCTGAGTCCTCCAACAAGAGTTTAGTCACATCATCAAAAAGCTACTACAGGAGAATAAAAAATCATGGTATAAAAGTTGATTAATTCCTTGTGGGTTGACAGAACTAGCACCAAAAAGTCTATTGGAATGTCTCCATTTTAGTTAGTATATGTAGTCGATGTTGTGTTTCGTGTTTCTCTGGGAGTTCCTGTGTTAAAATTGTTACAAGAATCACAAGTGGAAACTAATGATTTACAAAGAAGTATCAATGAGACCATAGAGTTGCAATGATCCAGGGAAGAGGTGTATAACAAAACTCAACTTGTTCAAGACAACATCAAAAGTATCTATGACAGGAGAACAAAAGCAGAGAATTTCTAGTTAGGTGACTTTTTGTTAAAGAGGGACTCAAGGAATGAAGACAAAGGAAAGCATGGTAAGTTCAACAGTTTGTGGAAAGGTCGATATAAAATTAAATCTTTCAAAGGAAATAATGCATTTTTATTGAAGGAATTAACTGAAGAAGCACTGCCTGGTGGACTTGTCAATGGCAGACTCCTCAAACACTACTTTCCTCAAAGTTAAATCATTTTCATTTAGAATCATTGTACATATCATTTTACTATTTCTACTGAAAGAGTGAGGGTGGCTCACATTAGAAATTGAAGCCAGGAGAGAAAGCCTTAAGATTCTGATGATTTGTTACCCATATTTATGATTGATAGTAGGTGGATCATATTCAATTGCAGAATAAAGACAATTTTCCAAATGGATCAAGGCTATTGATCAACAACATTCTTGACACCTCACAAGGAGGGTGCCATCCCCATTAGAGTCGATGTTAGGGTCGTATTTCATAGGAATGACTTGATTGTAGCCATAATTTTGTATTGAGTGTTGTAAATAATATTCCTTTATTAATATATATTATATATATATTATATATATTTATATTATATATATTATTATTTATTATTATATTATTTATATTATATATTATATATTATATATATTATTTATTATAATATATTAAAGAAAAAATTTCAAAATATGCAAAAAGAAGAAGAAGAATGAAAATACCCCAAGAGAATAAGTTTCAAAATCAAAATGCCACTCAAAAAATGAAAAATAAATCAGTATTACCTTTGAAATTTTGAATAAATGTGTTGTTAGTCAAAATTCCACGGAGAAGTAGGTTAGTTGTTTTAATCATGTTGTTTAAACATGATTAAGATAGATTAAATAAAATTAGTTTAGGTTAGTAAATAATTCAACAACACAATTTAATCACGGTTGAATTAGATTAGTGAGAATAAAACTAATTAACAACATTGTTTAAACGTGGTTAATTAAGCTTTAGTGTTAAATACATTGCTAATTTAAACACAATTTCAATGTGTAAATAATTTTTTTTTGGATGTGACATATTTGTGTCACTATGCAATAAAGGTGAGGCACATGTTCCAATGGTCCCGATCCACCTCGCCTAGACCAATGATGGCAGATCCTCTTCGCCCCCCTCAGCCCCTCCAAGGTTTAATTGATAGGGGGGTCTAAAAAGGAGGAATTGACTTGTGATGTGGCATCTCTAGAGTACTTCTCATCCCCTACCTATTCCCACTTACTTCTCCGTCCCCCCTTCGAAAATTGTCGTCCTGATTTCCCCCTCATACAATCGTTGACCTTTGTTTCTTCAGTGCCACTAACCTCCCGCCATGTGGACTACCCCATCCCCACCATTCACTTGTACATTAAGAATTCCCCCCCATTTCCTATTCGCTACCTCACCCCTATGGACCTCACTCCCCTTCCAACAAAGTAACCTCCTTTCATTACTTCTCCCCCAATCTCATGATGCCATTTGGCACTCCCGCCACCACATCAGCAGGTCGTTGCTCAATAAATGCTTGTCTATTTCCAGTGACAACAAACCCACTCCATTTAAACGGTTAAAAACAATGGTAAGTTTGCTTTGCTATATAAACCCACCCAAAACCCGTTATGTTGCCTCTTTTCACCGTTTCAAGATAACAGGAATCAAAAGCTCCAATGGATAGTTAACCAGTCACAATCTACTCCAACATTCAATGAGTGAATTGCGCCATCGCCGTGAATAGTCAACATAACCAACTATTGCAACCAAGTGCCAATTTTGTTACATCCCCAACCAAAGGGAAATTTTGGTCCATAATGGTGACATCCTTTTCATCATCACTACAGAAACCATCTCTCAGATGCTACAATTACCAAATTATGACTCCGTGAAGCCATTTACAGTAGATTCCCTCATGGAATTCTACAAAAACCTAACCTTCCCACAAAGAGCCAATATTTTTGAGATTTGTCTCCTAGAGGATGCCTAATTATCTAAGAAATATCCCCTATACTCATCCTCTATGTTCCTCGAGATGACTAAATAGGTAATTGCAATTATTTTATGTATACTTGTTTATCAATCCAATCAATGGGTTGATGAGGCCATTGTTGGTTTCCTATTAGTCTTTACAATTGGTGAGAAACCCCTTATTTTCAATTATAGTGAGTTCATTTCAGAGTCAGTTCATGACCATCTCCTCAAGTTCTCTACTGAGGGGAATTTTAAGTATTCTTTAGTGTTGGTGTACTTATTTCTATACCATCAAGAAGATAGGTTTTCATTCCCTTTGAAAAAAATAGATGATCAAAATAATCCACAGTCTTTAATCCTTTGGACCTCCCTAGTGAGGAAAAATTCCACCATGTACACCTTCTCTGATTATGTTGATCTATTCCTACACACAGTTTCCAACTTAATAAACAGTGGTGTAGAGCCTAGGATAGGACTAGAAATACAAAGAATTATACATCTCAGTGAACAATCTAAAATAGGGGATTGGTATTTATACCAAAATTATACAAAATCAGAGTTTATGGGTGCGCGTTTCCACCCTACATTCTTCCGAAGTTTGTTCCCATGAGAATATTCTCCTTGGAATATATTATGCAGATGGTACATATGGATGATTTACATTTTGTTACAGGAAAGAAGAAGTACCATTTCAAGATCAAAGCACAGGTGGGGCCGTTTATTTGTAACACCGGGGCAATAGGTAAAGAGGCAGATTCACTCCTTAAAAAAATAAACTTCAAATTTAGCTTTACCTGGTCATATGACCCTTTTGGAATCATCTCCAAGCTAAGAGTGGAGAAAAAAACCACTCCCTACACTCACATCCCAAGACCAGAGATAGAGAAGTTCATGAATCAAAGTCAATGGGAGGAGAATACACTACAGGAGGCAGAAGAATAGGTCATATCTACAACAACCTCACAGACTCCATGTTGAAATGTGGCAACAATAATATTCCTATTTAATTTGTCCTTGAATTAAATTGTGAACTAAATCGAATTTAGTCTTAATGGCTACTTGGAAATAATTAATTAACTTATTTTGACTTATTAGTTGGAGAAATTCAAGTTAGAAGTCTTTCTTAAGTCATGCAAGAGTGTTATAGAAATTTTTGGGCACTGCGACCCCAATCATATATGTCCATAAATGAAGGGCTTCCAAGTCCCTAAAATTGTTTCTTCACACCCTAAAGGAGCAACGTCAGCTGATTACATCATCTCCCAAAAGTTCTCCATGGATAACTGCTTAGAACTGGTCAAAACTAGACCATACAGGTTGCTCAGTGCTAAGGGTGTGATGCATCTCACCTGCTCATTGTAAAAAGTGCAATGCATACTGGAAAGCCCTTATGTAGGGTGCGATGGGCGAGAGTAGACAAATGGTAGAGACAGTTTACAAGGTGGATGATCATGGAATCTTCCAGAAACTTCTCCTGTGACACTTGCCTCTCTAAATTCACCCAGGGATGAGTAAGAGATCATCAATATCCAAGTGGAATCAAGAAGTATCAGAGAGAGGACACTAATAAAGATCCCAGAAGTTGACTCACCCTCTTACAATCATCTATATATGGATCCCTCACCCCAGAGATCTAGAGGCTGGAATATTGTATTTTGTAAGGAAGTGTTGTTTGTTTCTTGGTGAAATATCATAGTGTTGGGTGATCTAAACTTTTCATGAGGTGAAGAAGGGCTTTCATGCTGGGAGGATGACGTTGGGTCAGAACAATGGGCTGTAATCCTCTTTGCTATTCTTGATAATAATAAAGCTATTCAAGTTTTCCTCCACATTCTTGTATGTTTTATGGTATATGCATTTGTGTGGTCAATATATATCTGGTCCTATATTGTTTATGATTGTAGATCTCTGTTCTTTGATAGTATTATGCTGCTTTGACTCCACAGGTGCTCTTTGAAGTTGGGTAAGCGAAGAAGAAGCGGCAAAGATCTGTCAGAAGGGAGAGGATCCAAGCAAGGAATCGAGCGCAAGACTGAGTTTGGTGTCCTTTGTTCCCCTCTTATCTACTTCTCATAAAGGAAAGCATAAGTAGTTTTAGTTTGTTTGTTTCTAAGATAGCTACCTGTCTTAGTGAGACTAGCAGCTTCGAGTGGACACTAGATTTCCCGATAACAAAATGGTGACTTTGCTAGGGAGCGAATAGCTTGTTTTCTTGTCTATATTTGTTTGTTTTATAAACTTACAGACGAAGCCTGAATTCAAGCCAACTAGCCTTCGAACTGCATTTGCTATGCAGGTGCAAATTAGATCAATGCTGCTTCAGTCTATCTTCAGGTTTTGTTTATAAATTGAACAATCGATTTGCAAACATTCTAACTGCCCTGGTGGTGGTTCTAGTAACCTCATTAGATCAACCCCTATGATTTATATTTACTGAACATCACTTGCTCAGCCTAAATCCCTGAACTGAGCTACAAACTGTGATCAAGAACCAAGTTAAAGTCTCATCCTGGTACCATCACACCCTCTCTTCAAGGAAATTTGGATACATCGTACCTCCCATGTGCAGTAGGTGGGATGCATCCCTATTTCCCTGTGTAACATGTGCGATGATCAAATAAGGCTAATTTTTCCTTCAGACTTTGGTTTTTCTTCACTCTCTTCACCTCTATTAAGGAGTTTTGCTGTCTATGATCAGTATACCACTATGGAATCTCCATTCCTTTCCATTATTCCACCTCCATCATGCAAAGAAATGTGAATGTTTTTATGTATTGCGCGCCATTTACAGTTCTCTTTTACAAATAAGTAGCGTAATCAGACTGTTGTCTTTTGATTTGGAAGTGTCACAAGTGTCGTTTTCAGTCAAAGAAAAGAATCCTATTGTTCTTAATGGTTGATTATACTGTTACTCTTGTATTTGATTTGAATTAGTAGTTTTCCAAGTGTTGAAAACAATTTTCAATATAAAATCGCAAAGTGTCATCATTATCTTCCTTTCGTTTTGAAGAAAAATTTGTTAGTACTGTCGCTTTGAAAAGATAATTCAGATTTGTACTCAGCATTCTTTTTGTCATTCACACATTAAGAAAGAAGAAAACAAATACATGCATGTGCATTTTCATTTATACTACTTGTTGGTTTGATTTAGGATAGTGCATCTAGTGTGTGCTCTATGCTCTATGTTGAAAGAATATCATTTCTCTTTCCTTAGTAGCTACGATTTTCATTGAAAAAAGAAGATTAAACTATTGTTTATCATCTTAGATTTCATTTTACGAATTATATATCTACATCATGCGGTGAACCTAAAAGGCAAATTTCTTAAGCAAGATCAACTGTAAAATAAATTCAATGAACATAAAAACGCTTTGGAACCTAACACACAACATTTAGAAGTCTAGGCTAGAAGCGTATTCCGGCATTGTAAAGCCTGGTAACTATCGCTTTCATTGTTGGTTGGGTGATTCCTCCTCTTTGAGATGACAAGTTCTAGTACAGACTTGTTCTCCCATGTACCGTCGAGTATATATTGGGAGACCACAATAGGCTATATCCTTTATCCTTAGGAAGTTGTGTTTGCTGCCCTATCAATCGCAATGCACTGAACACAGCATTCAAGAAGATTGACTATTTTACTGTAAAAAGTATTATGTAGTTTTGCGATTGGTTTAGTAAACCCTCTGTCTAGATTTCCAGAGTATTCTCTTTCGTTCCTTTTCAGACTCCTTAAAGGAAAAGGTCCATCTGAGCACTTGTCACTTCAGGCTCATTAAAAATCGAAGGCGACTAGAGTCATCTTTTGTTTTTTTCGACTCTTAAAAATTGAAAAAACAAGTCATTTCAAAGCATCTAAAATTTATTTTAATCGGAATAATATCACTATTCCTGCGTTGGTCTTAGGTTGAAGAAAATGGATTCCACCAAACAAGGATTTCCCCTTGGAGGAAATCCTAGTCCTTTCTCCTCTTGGGGAGATGATGGCGCACCTCATATGGCCACATTGTCACTTCCAGGATTGATGATTGGCTTGCCAATATGGCTCTTCTCGACCTTCGTCATTCAAAACACCGTGATTCCTGAACAATCAAGTCAGCAACTAGATGATACTAGAGTTACCCCAAAACTTTCTACTTTGTCTGTTTCTCCCTCTCCTCCTTCCTCTTCACTTGATGAAGCTGGTAAAGCTGAAAATCAAGTGATTAAGAAGGAGAAGAAGGGGAAGGAAAAGAAGGAAAAGAAGAAGAAGGAGCCAAAGGCAAAAAGGGGCAACCGTGCATCGTCTAGCGAAAATCCACACACTGTACCATCCAAGCCTAAATCTCCATGTGCCATTTGCAAAGGAGACCACTATCATTGAGCTTGTCCTTGCATTCCTCGGTTCTTAAGGGACTGGTCTCCTCATTTGCACAATCCGATGTCATCAACCTCTGATCATGTTGAAAGTACACCGTCAACTAGTGAAAGTGAAGTATCTGGACAGAAAAGGAAATGTAAATTTCCTTGTAAGTTGTGTGAAGGTTATCACGTCGTCCACCATTGTCCCTTCCTAGATGAAGCTAAAAGAGTCTTGGATAACCGTCCTACTTCACCGCTGCGGCTTCCTCCTGGATACAAGAAACTCTTGCCGAGTCCATCGCTAGTTGAAAATCCGATTGACACGCCATTATGGTCGGTTGAAGCATCTATCATTGAAGATAAACCCTCTGAATCCACACCAGATGAAAGTCAAAAGGTCGAGGCGGCAGTTGACCCAGTCTTGCCTTCAGAAGATACAGTCACTAAAGAGAATGAGAACGACATCGTTCAAATTCTTTTCGTAAACATGAACTCCGATGAACATGGGGGCAATCTACCCATTCCTTTACCACAGGAAGGAAGTTCGTCAGAGTCATATCCGGCCATCTATTCGGTCCCACCTCCAAGCAACCTAGTCATTTCCTTCGATTGGAATCTACTAGGAAAACCCCGTTTACCAGCTAGCGTACCATTCTGAATCATTATACAAGCTTATAGAATGGTCATGGTCAATACCATCATAGATGAAGGGGCTTCTGTGAGTATCCTTTCCTCGACTACTTGGGAAGCGCTTGGCTCACCATTGCTTATGCTTGAGAGGAGAAATCTGACAGGCTTTGAAAAAGGAACCAGTCGACTGTTAAGGATCCTTCCAAATGTGCCTATTACTTTGAGAAGGAAACCCATTTATATGAACGTAATGGTAGTCTAAGGACCTCTAGACTATAATCTACTCCTTGGCCATGACTATATTTATAGCATGGGAGCCATTGTCTCCTCACTCTTTAGAGTAATGTGTTTTCCACATGAAGGCCGAGTGGTCCAACTCGTAGACCAGCTTTCATTCCCCGGCTCACACATAGCTAACAGTCAAATACCATCCCTAACTGGTCTTTTCAGACAAGGAATGTCTCATCAATCTCCAGTCCATCCACCTAAAGAACGCGAGTAATTCGAGGGTCATGACTGAAACCCGGGGGGCATGCACCCTGGCCTGCTCTAGCAGGAAAATTCTAGGTATAGGGTAGGTTTCCGCGAAGGATATATGACTGGTCTGACACCCTTCCATATAGGAAGATGGGATTAGACTGGAATAAGATACCTCCGTTAGAAGGTAGGCCTTTCCCGATAGAACAGATGTTTTGTCTGCAAATTGAAGGGTAATCTAGAAAAGGTAGGCCTTTCCCGATAGAGCAAATGTTTTGTCTACAAATTGAAGGGTAACCTAGAAATTGTACTTCACTATACCTGGGGGCATGCAAACCTTTTTGCGTGCAAGTGAAGAGCGACCATTTATTTTCGTAGTTTTTAGATTCTCAACCCTTTAAACTCGTAGGATTGGTTGTTCCTAACTTGCATAAAGAAAGGATACGGAGCAGAGCTTCGAAAGGTGCAAGCTCCATAAAAATGGAATCTATTGATGAGATGTCCTTATTATATGACTGGCACGAGTAGTTTTTATGTGAAGTTCAAGCTTGCTAAAAATTAAACCTAAGCAATGAGAAAATTTTTCCCCCAAAGTTTAAGCTCATTAAAAAATGAACCAATCTCCATTAAATAACCATTGTGAATGCATTATCATCAGCTTTTGAGCCTTGGTCGTGTTCTCATCATCACCTCCACTCTGTTTTAGCCGATCATACACCTCCATT
Organism: Pinus taeda; assembly: GCA_000404065.3. Taxonomy (NCBI): domain Eukaryota; kingdom Viridiplantae; phylum Streptophyta; class Pinopsida; order Pinales; family Pinaceae; genus Pinus; species Pinus taeda. The sequence goes on along the minus strand of APFE030062216.1, from coordinate 11,848 downwards.
TGATTGTTTACCCTTTTTGAGGAACATCTGTGACGAGTGATCTTGTTAGCCATCCTTGTGACACTGCCATGATTGGAAAATTCCAAACCTTACCTGGAATCAGCTACTACCCAAAATCATCACATGTTCCTCAAAAAACGAGTCTCATTTAAGCTCTTTTCAAATGACTCGTAAAATATGAAAATATTGCTGAGCAATTGGCCTCTCCAGCTCGTTAAATCTACCGGAAGTGCTATCCCTCCTCTAGATTTTAATCTTTTTGGACCTGAGGGATTATTACACAAAAAGATCAAGCACTTGTCTTGTTTGGCTCGTTAAAACTATCGAAAGTTCATCCCTTTCGTATTATTTTATACTTTTTCAGACTTAAGAGATTATATGACGAAAAAGGATTATTGGAGTTTCCTTTCCATCCCTTTTTAGACTCTCTAAAATTGAAAAAGGATCGAGTTATCATTGTCACTAAACTCGTTAAAATCAATAGCGACAAACTTGTCCATATAGACAAGAACGAGTTTCATTGTCACTAGACTTGTTAAAACATAGCGACAGCTTCGCCCGAAGGGTGAATTATAGAACAAGCATATGTTATCCTCCTCAAGCTTGATAAAAATAAAGAGGTATTGGTCAGCAATGACTGGGAAAAATTGAGAAGAAAACTTGAAGAAACTTCATTTGTAGCAAGTCACTCTTGAACATGACACTTTCACTCCACGTCTGAGTTAGGTTGGGTTATTCCGTTCATTGATCATATCACCATTGGTCCATCGTACCATCCATATTTGGGGTTAATGCTACCAATCCATTTCAGTGTCACCGGTATGTTCAAGAGAAATCACTCAGAGAATTCACCTGTGTCTCATCCACTGCAATACATTCACACTCCATTCTTTCATGACCACCACCCTGAACCCTATATCATCAAATTGTTTTCACCTCCAAAATCATTTGCTCTATTCCGTGTCATAGATGTGGGATTCATTAAGGCCCTCCTATGACAGGTCACTTCTCCTTAACGTTAGCTCATTATCCGAGAGGTTGATCTAGGAACAACCCTTTCAATACTTTTAAGCTTGCATGCCTCAATGGAAAGTTTCTCACTTCCGGCGACAGGTTTACATCAATGGCCTTCGACCGAAAGATTTTATGTGGTGTTCGATGCCAAGTCCCATTTTCACACCATGTGAATTGTATTGTCGTACCTTGAGGGTCATCATCATCATCGGTGATTCCTCTCGCACCTGTTAACAGCTTACATCATTGATTGGTAATCAGGCAATGTATTTCCATGTTCGACTCCAAAACATCTTTCACATGGATCGACTTGTACTCCAGGCGAAGATTGAACGAGTTTGAAGACCCCGAATCTAGTTTCATCCATCCGGGCTGCGATATATTTAGGGAAATAAAGACATCAATTGTACATCATTGCCAAACAGATGATCATCCGAATCAAAGGATGATGACTCCGTCTAAATCATCAGTCTGCTACACAAACGGTTGTCTGTCCTATGTACATGGAAATGAATTTATAAAGCTGATCATGGGAATGCCCGCCTCAGCTAAATCGTGAAAATATTATGAAGATAATGTACTGTATTGTATCTTATTATAGGTCACCTTCCAGCTCGAAAAAACTTCAGATCCTCATGATAAAGCATTTCACCCGACATCAAAAGATTAACGACCTCATGCTTTAGGGGGCAACTGTTATAGAAATTTTTGGGCACTGCAACCCCAATCATATATGTCCATAAACCAAGGGCTTCTAAGTCCCTAAAAGTGTTGCCTCACACCCTAAAGGAGTATGGTCAACTAATTACATCATCTCCCAGAATTTCTCCATGGAAAACTACTCACAACTGGTCAAAACTGGACCATACAGGCTACTCAGTGCTAAGGGTGCGATGCATCTCACCTGCTCAATGTAAAAAGTGCAATGCATACTGGAAAGCCCTTTTGTAGGGTGCGATGGGCAAGAGTAGACAAATGGCAGAGACAGTTTGCAAGGTGGATGATCATGGAATCTTCCGGAAACTTCTCCTGTGACACTTGCCTCTCTGAATTCACCCAGGGATGAGTAAGAGATCATCAATCTCCAAGTGGAATCAAGAACTATCAGAGAGAGCACACTAATAAAGATCCTAGAAGCTGACTCACCCTCTTACAATCATCTATATATGGATCCCTCATCCCAGAGATCCAGAGGATGGAATCTTGTATTTTGTAAGGAAGTGTTGTTGGTTTCTTGGTGAAATATCATAGTGTTGGGTGATCTAAACTTTTCATGAGGTGAAGAAGGGCTTTCATGCTGGGAGGATGATGTTGGGTCAAAACAATGGGTTGTAATCCTCTTTGCTATTCTTGATATTAATAAAGATATTCAAGTTTTCCTCCACATTCTTGTATGTTTGATAGTATATGCATTTGTGTGGTCAATATATATCTGGTCCTATATTGTTTATGATTGTAGATCTCTGTTCTTCGATAGTATTATGCTTCTTTGACTCCACAGGTGCTCTTTGAAGCTGGGTAAGTGAAGAAGAAGCGGCAAAGATCTATCAGAAGGGAGAGGAACCAAGCAAGGAACCAAGCACAAGACTGAGGTTGGTGTCCTTTGTTCCCCTCTTATCTAATTCTCATAAAGGAAAGTGAAAGTAGTTTTGGTTTGTTTGTTTCTAAGATAGCTACCCATCTTAGTGGGACTAGCAATTCCGAGTGGACACTAGATTTCCCGATAACAAAGAGTTATCGCTTAAATTAAGGAGATAAGCCCTAAATTAAGGAGATAAGATTGAGTTATATTTGAGTTGTAATTAGTTAGCTCAGTTTACTAAGTTAAGTCCAGTTAACTTAGTTCCAAACTATTTGAGGAACTAATAGAGAGTTAACAGTTAGTTGATGCATGCATGCACTCAACTAGTGTACTCAAGTTAACTAAAGAATCCCTCATCAAAAACTCATGCATTTCTATTCTGAGAAAGACCAGTTGAGATTAAAGACAAGGACAATGTACTATCAATTGCATGTGTTTTCCTATAAAGAAAACTCATGCATGCAAAAGGAAACAATTCCTTGAGGATTCTTCAGTTCTGACAGTGTGTGAGAGCAGTGTTCCACTTGGTGAGGTGAGAATCATCCTAGAGGAACAATGCAAGGAAATAGGAGCTCAGATGGCAGAGAGGAAGGCTGAAGAGAAGCCTGGATTTCCTGTGAGCATTTGTGGGGATTGTATTGACAGTTGGATAGTTGTGAGAGCTAAGGATTTGTATGATTCCTATGTATTTCCACCTTGTATGATAATACAAATAGTGGGGTTTTTTAGCTGAGGCTTTCCCCAAAGTATTTTCATGTGTATTGTGCATTGTTTCTTTTTCTTCTGGTTATATTGTTTAGCTCAATCTTTAAGCTTCCATAAATTGATATTAGAAGTAGGTTATAGTATTCTGCTTTGATTTATATTGCATTATCGGGTTAAGCTACAACATATTTTCTACAAGGTATCAGAGCCAAGTTTATCAGAGTAGTGAATAGTATAAAAAGAAGATAATTCGAAGTTTGAAGTTCAAGGTTGCAGGTGAAAATCGAAGTCATATCATACTTCAAGGTTGGCCAATGACGTTCTATGGCTTGAGACTCGAGTATGCCTTGGAATGTAGCTCGAATTACATAGCATGGAAATATAGAGTGGAGGTTTTATTAGAAGGCAATGGCTTGAAGGAATTCATTGATCAAGAAATCCAAAAGACAGCTTCAACTAATGCTTGAGAGTTGGCTGAGTGGAAGAAGTGTGTGGCAAAGGCAACATGGATCATCCTTGAGGGAGTTCGAGACCATATTGTCTCGAGTCTCCATGGGAAGGATACTCCATTGTCAATGTGGAAGACATTGAAGGACTTCTACCAGAACAATAGTGACTAGAGGAAATTGGCACTCAAGGATAAGCTTCGAAGAATCAAGATGGAGAAGGTCCATACTATTTCCATGTATCTGAACAAGCTCACCACTTGAAGAGATGAGCTTAGCAATGTGTGAATAACTATTGTCGATAATGATATGGTGAGCCTCGCTCTCCTTGGCCTTCCAAAGAGTTAGAACAGCTACCAGGACTCTATGAATGGAAGGTAGAAACTATCAGATTGGGAAAAAATATGGTTGGATCTGATGCAAGAGGAGATTAGGAGGAGAAAACTAGATGGTTCTTCATCAAAGAATGATGATGAAGAAAATATTTCCTTAGCAAGTAAGGCAAGGAAAGGGAAGGGGAAGGCTTCCCATTCCAAATCGAATTCTTGTCATGGAGAGAAGAAGGGTGACAAGTCTAAAGTTAGATGCTTTAATTGTCAGGAGATGGGACATTATGTGACTAATTTCCCATCAAAGAAGTCCAAGAAGGCATCCTCGGAAGGATTGGAAGGTGAGGCATTAGCCTCTCAGTTTGAAATGGACTTTACCCTTATCGTATGCATGGTATCATCGATTATGGGTTGTGTTTGGTATCTTGATAGTGGAGCCTCATTCCACATGACCGACGATAAAAGTTTATTCAGTGCCTTGGAGGAGAAAGATCTCAAGATGCGCGTAGAGATGGGTGACGACGTAAGGTATAGTGTTTCAAGAGTGGGCATGGTTTCTTTTCAGAGGGAGCATGGAGCTCCTATCACCTTGACAGATGTGATGTATGTGCTTGGACTGAAGAAGAACTTGGTATCGGTCACGATGTTGGAGGACAAAGGCTACGATGTTGTCTTCAGTAAAGGAAAGGAATTCCTAAGACACATAGCCACAGGTCAAACCAAGAGGATAGGGATTCAGGTAAAGAATCTCTATAAACTAGAGGTAGATGATTATGTAGGATTGAGTACGAAAGCAAAACTGGTGCAAAGCCAAGACATTGGTGAGTTGTTGCATAGGCAGTTGGGCCATTTGCATCATGGGGATTTGAAGATAATGCAGGAGATATCTACATGACTTCCCAAAGGTAAAATTGAGCAAGTTGACACATGCAAAGTTTGTACCTTGGGAAAGTACACCAAGTCTTCCTTTCATGATCGAGACAGTCAAGCGAAGGCTATCTTAGAGCGAATTTATACTAATGTGTGTGGACCATTCTCGATGGCATCCATAGTGAAGCAAAGGTATTATGTGATTTTCATTGATGATTATCCTTGTAAATGTTGGATTTATTTCATGCAGAAGAAGGACCAAACCTTCTCAAAGTTTTGTGAGTTCAAATCTTTGGTCAAGAAAGAGTCAAGCAAGAAGATCAAGGCCTTGAGAAGTGACAACGGTGGAGAATATGTCTCTCAAGAGTTTAAGGACTTCTATGCAGCGGAAGGAATTAAACGAGAGTTGACGGAATCTCATAACCTACAGCAGAATGGGGTGGCCGAGAGGAAGAACAAAACTATTACAGGGGCAGCACAGGCGATGATGCATGACCAATGCCTACCACTTCACTTGTGGGCTAAGGCATGCAACACAGTGGTCTATTTTCAGAATAGAAGCCCGCATCACATACTTAGGATGAAGACACCAGAGGAAGCTTTCTCCGGTAAGAGACCAGATGTGGTCCACTTCAGGATCTTTGGCTGATCGATATATTTCCATGTGACAAAGGATGCACGAAAGAAGCTTGAGCCGACAACAAAGTTGGGGATATTTTTGGGGTACACTGATATGCCTCAAAACTATTGGGTGTACTTACCTACCAGTCGAAGGACAGTGGTTTGTAGAGATCTCAAGTTTGATGAGTAGAAGGCCATGCGAGTTTCCCTTGAGAGGGAGCTCCAACTACATGCTATGGAGGAACTATTGGCTCCTAAGGAGGAGGAGCCTCAGACTGATGCAGAGCAGCTACATGTAGAGGTTCCAGGAGTGGAGAATCCACTCAAGCAAAGTCTTCTAGAGATGGATGGAAGCGGACAAGAGAAGTTGACAAATTGTTGGAGGATGTGAGAGAGAATGTGGGAGCACCATTTTCTTAGCGCAGACAGAGGAGGTCACTGGAGAGGTACACTCGATACATGGCCCTTGTTAGGGAATGTGTTAAGACCGAGCCATCTTCCTTTGACGAAGCAGTGTGGTAGCCGATTTGGGTTGATGCCATGGTGGAGGAGCATGACTTCATAGTTCGTAATAGTGTTTGGGACGTGGTTTTGAGACCAAAGAACAAGTCAGTTGTGAGTTCCTGTCGCCTTTACAAGGTAAAGTAAGCTACTGATGATGGGAGGATCATGTTGCTGCAGTATATTTCAACAGAGGAGCAAGATGCTGACATTTTGACAAAGGAAATGTCAAAGTGTAAATTCGAGTTCCATAGAGACATGATCGAGGTGGCAGATAATCCCTTTCTTGTTGAGAGGGAGTGTTGAAATGTGGCAACAAGAATAATCCAATTTAATTTGTCCTTGAATTAAATTGTGAATTAAAATCGAATTTAGTCTTAACATCTACTTGAATATAATTAGTTAAGTTATTTTGACTTAATTAGTTGGACAAATTCAAGTTATAAGTCTTTCCAAAGTCATGCAAGAGTTATCCCTTAAATTAAGGAGATAAGATTGAGTTATATTTTAGTTGTAATTAGCTAGCTTAGTTTACTGAGTTATGTCCAGTTCAATTAGTTCCAAACCATTTGAGGAACTAATATAGAGTTAATAGTCAGTTGATCCATGCATGCACTCAACTAGTGTACTCCAGTTAACTAAAGATTCCCTCATTAGAAACTCATGCGTGTCTATTCTGAGAAATACCTAGTTGAGATTAAAGACAATGGAAGTGTATTATCAGTTGCATGTGTTTTCCTATAAAGAAAACTCATGCATGCAGAAGGAATCAATTCCTTGAGGATTACACAGTTCTGACAGTGTGTGAGAGCAATGTTCCACTTGGTGAGGTGAGAATCATCCCAGAGGAACAACGCAAGGAAATAGGAGCTTGGAGGGCAGAGAGGAAGGCTGAAGAAAAGCCTGGATTGCCTATGAGCATCTGTGAGGATTGTACTGAGAGCTGGCTAGCTATGAGAGCTAAATCTTTGCATGATTCCTATGTATTTCCACCTTGTATGATAATACAGATAGTGGTGTTTTAAGTTGAGGCTTTCCCCAAAGTATTTTCATTTGTATTGTGCATTGACTCTTCTTCTTCTGGTTATATTGTTCAACTCGATCTTTAAGCTTCCGCAAATTGATAGTTGAAGTAGGTTATAGTATTCTTCTTTGATTTATATTGCATTATCGGGTTAACCTACAGTAGATTTTCTACACTCCATTACCTTAAGAGAAAAAAGACAAGAGACCAAGGGAAGAGCATTTCCCTTCAGTGACAGAGATTGGAGTCAAAGAATTTCTGATATACAAAAAGAAGCACAAGATTAGTTCTCAACCAGGTTTTCAGCAGGAGGATGAGGGGAAGGCCACCATAGTCCTGACAGACCATCATGCTTCTATTAGAGGAGAAGATATCTTTACAGGATCTCCAACTTCCTCAACTTCCCAAGATCCCCCAGATACAACTCAGACATCAGAATTGGTTCAGGACCAGGATGAACCAAATATATTTTCAAAATGTAGAGAAATTAAGAAGAAGAATGAGCAGCCCAAGGCCTCCACATACACCCAATTCTGGAAGCAAACAACCTATTCACGACACAAGATTCTTTCATCCTTTTATACGGAAAAGGGAAAAATTGCGAATTTCATTCCTTCAAGCACAGATTCCTTTTTGGAAGACTCCAACTAATTACAAGAAATTGGTTTTCTCCTTTTATAAATAAAATGGAGAAATGTTGTACTCTACCTTGACCAACACTACCATGACAACTTCCAAGTTGCAGGCCTCACTGAGCAAAATACAATCAAAATTGAAGCTTGAAAAGATTTCATCTTTGGCTAAGGACACCAAGATCAAATCATTGGAGGACTTGGTAATTAAACTGGGGTATGACCCCAAATATGTAAAATCAACATAAGAAATTGTGGGGAGGAAAAATGCAGACATAACAACATTGAGGAAACAAGTCAAACTTCCCTCCACTGAGGATCCCCAAGCTAAGGAAGTTAGAGAGCTTGAGAAATAAAAAGAGAACATGTTCAAGATAATAATTAAATAAAGCAGCCATATTATGGATTTGGAAGTGGAGATGGAAAAGCTACTCAAGGAAAAGGAGTAGTCATCACAGGTAGCTATATTGCCTCCAACAACAATCCATATTTCAGTATCAACAATAGTAGGAGCATCTACATCGACCACAACACCAACACAGAGTATGGATTCTCCAAATGGGTTAGTTAAAGCCATGGAAGATCTGTCCATTCAAGGGTAGGAAATTGAAAATTTAAAGGCTTAGCTCAAAACTTTTCAGGATCATAAACTACAGATAGACAATTCTTATGTAGCAGAGTTGCAGAAAACTCACAGGCTCACTCTAAAGATTGTACAGTTATAAATTGAGTCAGCCATGGACGAGACTTTGTCACAGGAAAAGGAGACCATATGGATAGAGATTAATGAGGCCATTAATGAAATGCGGCCCTCAATTCAAATTATATTTGAACAACAAGATTTGACAAGGAAGTCAAAAGAAGCAGTTACAAAAATAAAGGAAGATTTGGGACAGAAGCTTGGAGAAGTTACAACAGTAATAAGGATCTTAAATTCCAAAACCAAGGAGGATTTAGAAGAATTAGAAATGGCAGATAGAATAGAAAATTTTAGAGGTGAGAAGGGTCATGACTAAGAGGGACCCAATGCTGCAATTAGAAAACAAAAGTCACAACATGGAGTCTAGTGTCCAGAAATTTCATAGAAAGTTTAATGCACTTAATATAAAAGGACTGCCAAGACTGATAGGAGATGGAGACCAATTAATCAGTTTAAAGGACTATTACCATAATCTATACACTATTATTCGAGATAAATCAAAGTTTGCAAGCATTAAAGGAAGCATCACATGGAAGGCTTTTATGGAGGTTATAGAGTTCAACCTATTCACCAAGCATGACATCAATTACATGTTTCTCATAAAGTCTACTTTTCAAAAGTATACTGAGGTAGATGAGACTTATAGGAAGTTAATAAAGTTTTTATCCTAAGTGAAGAGCGTTGGGATAAATTATGTGAACTGATGAAGTAAAATAGTTTCACCTTCAACAACGAGACAACAAGACAACACTTCTTCAGGCCCAGTCATCAACAACCACCCTCAAGGATAGTGCCAGCAGCCACAACAATTTCATATCTCGTATAATTTTGTTCTATTTTTGTAAAAATTCTTTGAGATATTTTGTAATAAACTTGATATTTTATGTCAAGATATTTAGATAGAATTTGTATAAATACTTCATAATTTGAAGTATTGATGTTCAGATTCATATTGAGAAAGACTACCATTTATTGTAAAGTTGTTCACTGAGCTCAAGTGGCCATTTTCATTAATACAAGAAAGTTGTTACAGGATTCATGTGTCATAGATGTGTGGTGAAGTTCTTCTTACTTTAATATTGTATTTTATCTATTATCGTATGTCTTTCATTTCTTTATTGTTTTTAAGAAGATTATGCACAAAATTTGTTTCAACACACTTTGTTCTGGTTTAAAGAAATAATCAATCTTTTCCATTGAAATTTAAATATAGAATTCAGGTAACAATGCTCTATATTTGAAGCGATTCCTAATATTTTCTTCTTTCTCCATTTCATAAACTACAAAGATCCAACAACATGCCTATCTTGCCCTATTACACTTAAGCTTGATATTTCTACAAATTGATCACTTTGAGCCCCTTTGACTCCATTGCCCAATGACTTTCCTTGTTGTTCCAACCAAACCATTTTAAAAAACCAAACCCTAAAACTTTCACATCTAACCTAAAATTATACAAAGCAAACAAATCTAAATCTAATAGAGAAATACTTCTCTGAGTTTAGAAGGGCTGGTTTATAAACTTAAAAGTGGTTTTGTGGTTACCTTTGCATTTTCTTTTACAACCTTAAGAAATTATGGAGTGTTAACAAGAGACACTCATACAGGCTAATGGTAAAGTCTTTAGAGTTAGTGAATTCAGTTGCAATGCTTTGAAGACACAATCATAAGGTTTTGAAGTGATAAACAATATTTCATGTGTAAATTGTAGTCCAACCTAAGTTGGAAACTCAAGTTTTTTCTTCCCCGGGGAAAAATCATAATTTTTTATTAATTTGAGAAAATTACATGTTGTAGATTCCTAGCAGGCATATGCAATAAGTTAGGTCATGGCCTTCAAAATAATATGTCTGTACAAAATTACTCGCAAGGGGTATACAGTGGTTGTTCAGATATATATATATATCATAGAGTATTGATAGGATCCGCTAAAAAATAAACTGGAATTATGGCCTATTTCCCTCTGATATAGTTCATCAATATATGGATAATGGTAGTATTGTAAGTGTTATGCACCCCACTACTCTTGGATTAGCCATAAACCCCTGGGCTCGACCGTGGCCTCCTTGGATAAATGATAGGTAGTCTGATTGCATTCCTTGTAAATGTGTTAACAAGAAATGTAATCAAAATAATATTTTAAATGCATGGCTTCATCCAATATTCCTAAGAGAGTGCACATGACATGCAGATGCATTATTGAACCAGTTTACAATGATTTTGGAATCCCCATATATATGAAGGTGTCTGCAATCATGTGCCAATGCAAAATGAAGCAAGTGTTTAATGGTGATGAGTTCAACAAAGTTATTTGTTCCAGACCCCAAGCCTAGTTTGATACTGTAAAAATGACTATCAGATATGTGCAATAATATACCCCCCCACACCCTTGATCTTGAGCAAAACCATCAAAATATTCCCAAGGGTGATTTTGATTAATAACTTCAGGTATCATGACGTGGACATGAGGAGTGGGATCATCATCAATAATTTCATGATAGGCATTAATAATCTGAGAAACTGATAGTGGTCATCAGATTACTATGACTCTAAAGATGATTCCATTAATATTCGACCAGATGATCCATCATATAAGTAGTGGGAGACTGCAATTTTTCTAATTCGTGGTCTCAGCCCACTAATGTTTCCAAGCATCCACTTTGTTTTGTCCGTGCCATCGCTAAGTAATGGCTAATGAGGAAAGAACCTGATCCCATATATTGATAACATAAGAGCAAATGAGAAAGAGGTTATCATTCGATTTCTTGACCTGGTGACATAAAACACACCAAGAGGGACCATAAAAGGATATTTTCATTATAGTAATCCCAGTAGGAATCTTGTTCATTAATACATTCCACATAAATAGTTTGGTGTGTGGGGGAGCTTTGAGCTTGCAAAGAGAGCACCACCAACCCATTAGCATAGGTGGCATGTATGTAGCATGAATAACAGGGTATCCTTCTTTTCGTGTATATGATCCATGCGTTGCAGGTGCCAAAATTAGCTCATCATCTTCCTCCATAATACGAACATGTGATTCAGTCAATGTAGAAGTATATCCTGCCCAATCCTGGTGCCATTGGGCTAGAATTCCCAAATGTTCACCTGATTTCCAAGCTTGTGCAGATATGGAGGAGTTCTTTGAATCAACAATATTAGCAATCATATATATTCCTATGTCCTTAAGAAAGATAATAAGATTAGGAGGTAGTCAATACATATTTCCTCAACCAGTCCATAGATCCATGCCAATGTGCACAGATGTGCCAGCTTTTATGCGCCTTGCAAGGCCATTTCTGATAGTGGGAAGAGTATGTAGAATAGCTCGCCAGATCATCGATATTCCAGTTTTATTCCATGTAGGGAGGAAAATCCATTCCATATTATGTAAGGGCCTATTGTACTATGAAACAACCCCCCC
>APFE030062206.1:0-13390 GCA_000404065.3 Pinus taeda | reverse complement strand
CAAATTTCAATGGCCAAAATTGGCAAATCGAAGTCAAAATGAAAGAGACGCATCATACTTAAAATTCCCAACTGCATCCGGTAATACTTCTCTATCTTACAAATAAAGAAAAGGGCTTGGAAATGAAGTACTTGATGCAGTATTAACTATTCAGTAAACCCAAATATTTACGGAAAACCATTGGATTAGAAATACAAATTATAATAAAAGAATTTATCCTTCGACAAAATACAATATAATTTCCTTTTATTCATATTGTCGTCTTTTTTTTTAAGGCTTTCTGAAATTCAAATAGAAAAAGTTCAAAATTTTTATAATAGCAAAATAAATCCAAGTAAAACAATGTTAAATAAGTAGAAAATCTTTTTTTTTTTCATCCTTCTTATATAGGATAATATAGATCTACATAAGTTAAATTATATCTTAGATTTATATTGTTAAATTATATCTTTTACTAAAACTCATAATGAACCAGAATTATCTTTCTCCTCGGACAATACTTCTTCCATTATTGTCCCCTAATCCAAAGTCTTTACTCCATGAACGGTCATGTGGTGGTCAAATAGTGTCTCCTGATCCAATGTTTTTAGATTATGGATTGTCATATGATGCTCAAATAGCGAGCATAAAGCACCTTCAAATGATTAAAAGTTTGGTTTGTATTTCCATAACAAATTGGATCTCTTCCTGGCTTTCTACTTATTAATATTCAATCTTTAAAACACTGGATAAACCCACACTCGTACTGTTTCAGCAAGTTTGTAGTTTGCATTCATACTAAAGATACGTTTTTTGTTATTTTGTTGTTCTTCCTGGCTTTCTACTTATTAATATTCAATCTTTAAAACACTGGATAAACCCACACTCGTACTGTTTCAGCAAGTTTGTGGTTTGCATTCATACTAAAGATACGTTTTTTGTTATTTTGTTGTTGTTGTTGGGTCTTCATGTGTTTTTAGGTGGGACAAGGTAGTTTGTAACCAATTCCTAGTTCAGAGAGAAACAAATTAAAAGCTGAATGCATTTACATATGGCCTTGAAGCAAAAAGAGTGAAAGAAGGTATCCACCTAGAAACTGCTCTACAAAGATACTGAGATCCATGCATTTGGTATTTTATCTATTATGGACTGTCAATTCACATTCTTAGATTCATGGGCTTTATAGTTTCTATTACCCATAGTATATAGAATTAGATCCTTTAAAACAATGCATGCAATTGTGTTTTTAATAGATTGCAGTCAACAATCAAGAATAACTAAATAGTATTTAATCGTTTCAAGTTTGCAGCAACTTTCAAACAGTTATATTCCTTATTCCATTATATGTTGGCTGGGGTTTTAACACCGTTTTCATCTTTGGATTACAGTTTAGATTTGAAATAAGTAAAAAATTCTTTATACTTATTTATGATGTAATAATTTAGTTAAGATTATACAACTAGAGTGACAAATTCATGTAAAAAATGTAAAGAATGGTGAATATTATTATCGGAAAAGAAATGGAAACCAATATAACGCTATTCTATTATTATTATTAAGGTAGGTGCTAATACCCATTCAACAAGATTGACTTCTTCCACGCGATCATGGTCAATAGCCTTTTGCCCTGTAATAAGAACAAGCAAGACTACTCCATAACTATATACATCACTGGATAGAGTTAAGTGTTTCCGTAGAAAATAGTGTGGATCCACATACCTGGCAAAAATGATACACATCATGAATTAGTACCTGTTTAGAAATAATAGAGAAAAATAGCTTTTCTGACCATCAAAGCAATAAGTAATATATGTTCATGCTAGAAAGGTATAGTTATGTACATATTTTCAAGTTGTAAATTTACCTTTATTCGTTACATAATTAACTATTTCAAAACGAAATAAAACATGAATCTTAGTAAATAAGCAAGTTGTTGTTACGAACGAGGTCACAAGCATTACGAACTTTCCTGGTTGAACTTGAATAGTTTGAAATTGGAGTTAGAGTTGTAATGTAGGATAATTGTCAATAAAAGTAATCTCATCTTCTTTATGTACAAAGAAACTCATTTTATCTAATGATCATGCAAGCAATCATATTCTGATTTATTAATTTGTCTATTTATCAATCTATCAATAGTACAATAAGCTATCATTATGTTAATACATATCTTATCAATAATACAATAAGCTATCATTATGTTAATACATATCTTAAAAAATAATTCACATTTGACATGTCTTAATCTCATTTATTTATATGACATCACTTTATGGTATTATGTTCTAAGTCTTTTTAGTATGTTGTTGTGGGGTAAATAGTAGTGGTTTTGGGTACATGGTATAGTGTACCCATGGTATTATGGTCTGTGGTATTGCATTTAATGGATCCTATGAAAGACTGAGAATACTTCATTTTAATGTAGACCTGGAGGTGAGTGGTGAATGCTCACTTGGCAGGATTGGCCAGGGTTTTGGCCAATCCTGATGAGATCTCATTGGGTTGGGTTTTTGCCAAGATTTGGAATTTTCCTAGATAAATATTACGTGTATAATATTTGTGTGTATTGTTGTTGGTTATTTTATTATTCCTCTATGTAAATCTTGATAAATCTTGGTGATAATTTATTTCTCTGTCTTAAATTTCTTAACATTCCCTTGTATGGAATTCATAAATGAGACTAGTTTGCTGGACCAATCTCTACTTAGGAGTAAACCAAATTTCTTAACATTCTCTTGTATGGAATTCATAAATGAGACTAGTTTGTTGGACCAATTTCTACTTAGCAGTAAACCATAGGCTACGATAATGTCCACAACTACGATATTTATACACTAGTGAACTCAATGATCAAATGACAAATTGGCCAAAGCCCTGGCCAATCAGCCAAGTGAGCCTTCACCACTCACCTCCAGGTCTACATTACAATGAAGTATTCCCATCATTTTATACTCCATTGTAACCTAAGACAACTCATGTTCCATGAGCGTGATTTGGTTGGTGGCTTGCCTTAAACCACCACTTTAGAGAGCACATCTAACTATTGGCTGCAATCCACCTTTGTGTTTCAGCTCTCTTCATGGACTCATATACACCTCTTTGGATTAAGGGGAGGACTGTTGGAAACCTAATCATTGGGGTTATGTAAATTTGACACAATCACTTGAGTGGAAGGTGAAAAGCCTCAAGTAAAAGCCAATAGTCATCAGGATTCCAAAAGACCTCCTAGAATATGAAACCAATGATCACTGAAAATAATATGCATTTCATCTTTATTCTAAATCTCTCTTCCAATTTCATGAGTTCCTAACAAGTACAATTAGACTTTTCACCCAAAAATTGTGGGGCATGTTCATATATATAACAAAATATTATGACCAATTCGCCTGTGCCCCTAACACCTTCATTCTGGCTTCTCTATCTAGCTGGAATAAACTCGCTGAGGCTGATCCTTTGTGCACCTGAAGGCAGAGAATTGAACTTATGTCAAGTTGAGGCGGACCCTGACTCTTTATGGTAGGCAGAAACTAAATCCTGTGCTTTAGACTGATGTAATGCATCAGCTCGAGGTTCCTATCCACATAGAGCTGAGAACTTTTTTGTTGTCACCAGACAGCATTCAACTATTTATCTCTCTAGATTGGATGAAAGCAATCTGAGCCATATACCCTTCTCCAGTGGGTACATTCTTCCTTCCAATCATCATAAAAGAATCGAGAACAAATTGGCGTTAAATAACTCTTTCATTGTCAACGCACTTCAAACCCTATGGATGGTCACTTGCAAAACATCTTTGCCGTTCGACTTTGGCTCAGTGCAATTAGGTTCTGTACTCCAGTGTATTTCACTTGCAATCTTTACAACCCTATCAATTATCCTAGGAGTATCAACAGTTCTTTCAGGCCGGAGAATTCTACCCATTTCAATCATCAAATCATGATGAACTAGAAAAACGACTGTCATAAATCACAGTATGTTCCATTCGCTGTATCACCCAGGATCTGGTAAACACATTCACGATCAGACCTCTTGTTTTGGCAAAACTTGAGCACGTGAGTCTTCTCCACATAAAATTTGTGCTTGTGAATCTTTGCAACAGCCTTGTGCCATTTCATGACAGGGCCTGTGGTTCAAAGTCTCCCTTAATTTTCTCCTTGCTGCGGAGAATATTAAAAGATCTCTCAAGGTGTAAAATATGCGCCTGAATGCTCTCCAGGAGAAGTAGTCTTGAGCTTCAGCATTCAAAACCGCCCAGAGACCCTACTAAATTACTACTAAATGATGATTCCTCTCTTTTCCCTGTTTATCATCTAATCTGACAGCATGAGAACAGTGTTAATAAAAAACATCCGACTACAGGAACCAAAGAGATCCCCAAGGCTCGACCCTAACAAATCCATAACAAGGTCATTATAGCCACCTCCAACTAGCAACACCAAATCATCTAAATTTGCAATATCAGTTCCTCCTTGAAGGAACCTGTACCTTTATTTGTAAAACGCAGTTCTGCTATCAAACTCTGTCATCAATTAGCAAATTCTCTTTAGGACTGTTTTTGCAATCAGGGTGGATAATAGTTGCCAACGTGCCTTGACAAATTTACCATCACAAAAAAATATGTTTTATTGTCTCGAGTTTGCCCTAACCTACACAAAGCCCATCCGTGAGCCCCTTCTCACTAGGCAGGCTTTGGTGGGAAAACCTGGTGGATTACTGGCCAAGGAAAGACTCACGAGTTGTAAGATATTGAAATGGACCATATGCTATGCAACCTACAAGTCCACCCATCTTTTGAGTCGGAAGAAATCGAACGAGCTTTGAGAACCGAAGACAAAATATCTTGCCAGGTAGTAGAAATTTTGGGGTCATACTACTAGATCTGCTTACGAAACACCCACCCTTAATATCTCTACAATGGCCTTGCATATCAATGTCCAAGTTGAACAAGTCCTTAATCGAAATCAGCCCAACAATTTACCTGATAAAAAGCTTTTCCAAGAAGGGAGGGCCTTCTGTCAAGCTAACACTCTCCATTACTTCCACGAGCTTACCTCACAATTCCAAAGATTCTTCTAATATAGAACATCCGTCCCACTCAATTTGTGAGTTTAGACTGGTGAAAACTCAACAATGCGTTAGTATTGAAGCTTTCAGCTCCAAACTGGGTCTCAAGCTAAATCCCAGCCCGACCTACAACTCGACCTACTATGTGAAAAGTTCTAGACCTCCTATTATTCTAGATGATTGGGTTAGGAACAAACCTTTATGTTTTCCAAATGTTTTTGTAAATGATTTATAAATTTCAAATCAAATAGGTTAAAGGAAATGATAACAAAAAGAGTTCATTGGAGCTAGCATTTTGTGGAGGGCAAAGAGGGCAAAGATTCTTATTGCTCAATTAAGGACTAACTCACATCAACTTTGGTGTGAAACAGGAGGGTGGAAAAGCCCTAAAGAAACTTTGGAAGAATGGGTGTGTACATTTTGCACCTCTAAGCCAATGGAATCGGAAAAACATTTCATTTTGAATGTGATGCATTCAAAGATATCAGAGAAAGTTATGAAAACATGTTAGCATCAGTTTCTTGGCATTGTCTTTTCTGTAAGGGAATTGTTGGAAGGTTGTGTCAGATCATCATCAATTTGAATCGGAAAAAGAATAAATTGCAAAAACAAAAAACAAGAAACTAATGGTCTCATAAACTATTTTTAGTCTCATAAACCTTAAAACATCATTTCATTTCACAACCTAATAAATTAGAAAAAATGATAATATCACACAACTCAAACATATCACAAATTTTGAGCACATCATAAAATAAATTACACCCACGTGTTATAGCAAAATTTTCCCTGAGAAAAAATCCTCAATCCTCTCATAACCCACTTGACAAAAAATAGCTCCCTATGAATCAACATTAAGCAGCCCCAAATCTCCACCTCCTTTGACATAGACATAGTACAAGTGTCTAGGTACCATTGGAAGACCTCTATCTCCACCATTGTTAGACCACAAAAAAATTGAAGAATTTGTTCCACGCATTTGATTTGCATCCTACTAGAGAGCCGACAAGACATATATATAGGCGAAGCCTAGAGAATTTTTAGCAAAGATTAGGTTACTTGCAAAAGGAATCTTTTTGAACTAACAGAAATGAAATTTGGTTTAATGCTTTTAAGGACACCAATTTCATTTAAACTATAACTGTAAAATTAATTTCAATTAGGATTTTTAGTTGAGTCTAAAGGCTCATTCTACAACCCAATGTGATGTGTAACTTAGTTCGTTTGTTATCAAAGTTGAAATTTTGCTAATATAACCCAAATATAAATTTAAAAATAAAGAATAATAATAACTACGGGTTCATAAAAAAATACACTTAAAAAAATCAGATCTCTTGATTCATATTAAATCCATATTTAAAATAAATCTATATTCCTTAACAGACAATCACAACATATAATTCCACACAAACAAAATTCAATCTAAAAAACCATACATTCCCAGCCAACAGAGAATAAATCTTCAAATCAATAACAACGGACGGTTGTCGAAGCTGCACAAAATAAGTTAAGGTGGTCTCTTACATTTTCCACCAACTCCTATGCCATCTAAACCAAGAAGAGAGAGCCATTTGCAAAGTGATTATATACCATTTTAGAATCACGAGAAAAAATATCCATAATCCTACCTAAAGCTGGGGAACCTTGAAGTAAACAGCCGGTAGCAGCAACAATCAATATAGATGAATTTCTTTTAATTTTTCCGTGAAGAGATGATTTCAACAATAAATATTCAAATATAGTATAATCTTGTCACTTGAACCCAAATATTCTCTAAAAATTAAAGAAATTTAGTAATGTATGCAATCATAACATTAAAACAAATCCTACCCGCAGGTGCCAGCTGGTCCAGTTGAAATGTACGTATTTATGAAATCTGTTGTGGTCCGCGAGATGCCAAAGTCCGATAACTTAGCATGCAAGTGTTCATCCAGCAAAATGTTGCTTGGTTTGATGTCCCGATGTATGATAGGAGGGTCCTGTATATTGAAATGAAACATTTGACATAGTTATTACTAGCATCAATGTCTTTGACTCTTTGTATTAGTAGTTACCTTGAGGGTTCTTATATTGAAATGAAACATTTGATTTTGTGATTAGCATTTAATTTTTTATGGATTGGTTATTAGTTTATTTTTTTACTAAAAACATTTAAAATTTATTAAAGTTTAAGATTAAGAAATTAAATTTATTATTTTAAATTAAATTTATTTTTATTTATTTTAAATATGATTGGTTGAAATCTCTCTCCTCTTATTATGTAATGATGACAATATATGAATTTTGTTTACTCTATTATTAATTACTATGTACTATATCACTAATTACTATGCACAATAAATATAAATAATTTGAAAAATAACATTATATATTTAGGCTGATAGGCAATCAGTTCCATGGTCAATACTTCTATTTTCTGATTGACATGCGGCATACTCTGATCTGATTGACAAGTGCAATGCTGATTGACATGTGGCATATTCTAATCTGATTGACAAGTGCGATGCTGATTGACATGTGACACATTCTCATCTGATTGACATGTGCCCATCGCACTGTTTGACACCTGTCTCTCTTGTGGATTTCCCTATAATTTGGCGGCGGTGGTCTCATCACCACGTAGGACGGAGATCTAGCCATGAAGGTAAACTCTTTCATTGTGTTGTGGATCCGTCCTCTTAACTCCTACATCTCCGTATTCCTTCAAAAGTGGATTGTCTATACTTGCTTCCTCGTTTTCGCAATCCCCAATACACATTGTTTCACTCGCTGCAGGAGGGTGTTCATAATGTTGATTTATTTTTGTGGTGCACGACCAACAATTTTTTTTGTGGTGCACGACCAACAAATTTTCCTGCACACAGGATGACTATTATCCCTTGTTCAGTGAAGCTAGGTGAATGTAATCCCTACGCGATGACTATTATCCCTCGTTTTGTTAAGGTAGGAAAATGTAATATTTATGTGCGAGGAGATGGAAAAACATTAGGGGAAGAATGCAGTGCGACTTGAAGAACTGTGAACTGCCTCGAGGAAAGCAGTGAGAATGGGTGCATGACATGGATTAGGATCGAGAGGCTTGAGAAATCTCTCTGTGGAGTCTCTGGGCTTGTATTCTTCAGAGGAGTTGTGACAGTTATTGCAAAGCTATTCAATATAGTGGAACTTGATGTTGTTATTTTCAGCTAAAAATATTATCAGCAATGGAATCTCATCTATCTCATGGTAAGTAAGATATGGTAGTATCAATTTCATTTTTCATTTTTAATTTACGTTGTTATTTGATTTTTCTAAAGATTTTTCTAATATGTTTTTAGAAACATGCCCTGATTGCAAAGAATAACAAATTAGCAAAACTACCTCACAATACTACAACTCTAACCTAATTAGTATTGGTTACCATTTTTCAAAACCAACCCATGTCCAAAAATCAAACAACCATGTATTGTAGCAGCAAGCATTTAATATCAACAATTAAAAATTAATCAATACTCTTGGCCTACATTGGGTGTAAAACAACCATGTATTGTAGCAGCAAGCATTTAATATCAACAATTAAAAATTAATCAATACTCTTGGCCTACATTGGGTGTAAATTTGACAAGATCTGCGCTAAGTTCCATGGCCGCAAACTATGGCTCATATACACAATTGTACGGATAGCCAGAGTGAAAAACCTGACTACATTTGTTAACTGTAACATTGCCGAACGATGCTCACCTGTAAGTGTTAACCCAGATTTTAAATTGTTCCTTGATTGTTTATAAGCAAGATTGCTCCAATCATATTATTCTTACATTCATTTCTTGTGTTACCCTTACATTCATTTTTTTGTTGTTGTTGATGTGTTATTTTGATGGAAACGAGAATCAACTATTATCTGGATTGGATTGGAGCCGATAAACAAATTGAAAGGAATTGTGAACGCGGTTTATAGGCGATTGTTTATATTAAATAATTTAAATAAATTAATTGTCCAAATTTTACCCAAGATTCTCATTGTCCTGTAAATAGAGTCGTGAATATTCAAAATTCATAGAATTCTTCCATTGTTCTCTTGGTCAGCTCAAGAGGCTTTGACAACCTAGTCTTAAATTTGGGTATTAGTGCATCCTCCTCTATCAACGCATTTTTTTCTTGAACAATTATTGGTATATATTCCAAACAAGCAGAGACAGCAGGTTATAGATTTCACTGGGTTATGAAAATGATGTAGGGGTTGTTCTAGTGAAGCGTTTGAACAAAGATGCGCTGGTTGTGTTAACCCGTGGGAAATAATAACTCAAAGATTTATAGATAAATTTGTTCTTTTACCAGTTAAGATTTGTCTTTGATTCTGTGAAAACTTTATGATTTTTTTATAAAATTTATTTATATTTATATTTTTAAATTTTAAATTTAAAAATTAGGATTTTTTGTGAAGGTGGTTAAAAATTCCAAAAAACAAATAAATAGTACGTTGGAGGAGAAGATTCATTTCAAAGAAATCCTTATAAACACTTTTGCCATACAAATTTATACAAACTTTCCATATAATTTTAATATATCTAAGAAAATATCATTTTACATAAAATCAATTTATCCCATAATTTAATATTTTATATGTAAGTTTTTTTATTCCGGTTAAATTTGAATTTCTATTAATCATAATTTATAGATTTAGTTGAATCCAATGAAATTTTGTTCACATAATTAAATTTTACTTAAATCATAAGATTATCTTAGTTTCAATTTCTTATTTCAATGTCAATTCAATTTAAATTTTAAATTTTCCTACTTAACCTGATTGGGGATGGATCATAACCTTCTAAACCAAATGGTGATAGTAATCAACTTCATCTAGGTGATTTAGCATAATGAGCAACTACCATAAAATTAAATAAACTAAATAATTTTACATTACTTGTTTTTTAACAATAACTAGCTGTGGACGAAGCCATGCATTACATACAAACTATTCCACACAGCGCCCTCTTGGGTTTTGGTGAAAACATTACTCCACTGAAAATTCAGAAGTCAAAAAAATTTAACTTATATATTTTCAATAAACTCTTTTTATATAATAAATAGTATTTCTTTATATAAACTTGATGGACAAATGTCATCAAAACTCTTAAGTTTACTCATAAATTCTTAAATTTGACTGTATATATAATAAAGTTCAACATCCGTATATCTATAATCATCATTTTTTTTAAAAAAAAGATTGTTATATATAAATATGGTGTTTTTGTCTCCAAGGAAAATGTGTTCACAAAACTAAAATGAACTTTAATATTTCTCCATGCTCATGAGAATGGTTCACTGGCTCAGGTAAATGAGTGATTGGAGACATAGTCGTTGAAAAATGTGGGATTAGGTTTAATTTTTTTCTATATAGTTAATTTTAATATTATGTTAAAACATAATAATTATTCTTCCTTAACATTGTTAATGTTGTAGTCATAACATTAATCTTACTTAATAATATAATGAAATAAATTTAATATAAAAAAAGAGAAAAAAAAAGATAAACCAAAAATCTTTAATACATGATACAAATATTGAACTTAGTTTTACATCTTATGTAAAATAATGTAAAACAATAACTAGTAGACGAGTGAAAATTTTTTTAGACTTAATTTACAGTGCATATGAGATTGCATGTATGATGTGTATACAATCTCTCAAGAAGCCTAGTGATAGATTTAACTTCCAGTGCATATGAGATGGCACTTATGATGTGTAGACAGTTCTTCAAGAAGTCTCATGATAGACTTAACTTACAACAAGTCTCATGATAGACTTAACTTACAGTGCATATGAGATCAAGAAGCCATCAATGATTAAGAACATTGTGGAAGATGCAAATGAAGCAATTCATCTTGGATGGAGCTTTTTTTAGATCACGGACTTCAACATAGAAATACTAACATTTCTCTTTGCACTATTTTTATTTCCTCTTAATTAAAAATGGTTTATAAGGCAATAGAATAGATAATGTGC
Source organism: Pinus taeda (assembly GCA_000404065.3). Lineage (NCBI taxonomy): Eukaryota > Viridiplantae > Streptophyta > Pinopsida > Pinales > Pinaceae > Pinus > Pinus taeda. The sequence goes on along the minus strand of APFE030062206.1, from coordinate 2,362 downwards.
CATTATGACCCACTTTGTTATGTTCTATGAATTATGGAATCAATGACATTTTCCATACCTTAATGGTATACTTTTGAGTAGTATATTTGTTTCATAAATATGAAGGCAAGCTAAATTGCATAACCAGTAACAATAGCCTTACCTTAATAGTATACTTTGATTTATTATATTTGTTGCATAAATATAAAGGAAAGCTAGGTTCCCTTTACTAATTGAAGAAGTAGAAGTATTTTGGAAGCTATATAAATTGGATTTGTTTTCAAATATGTTTTTTTCTCAATAAGATGCTTATGCAAAATTTTGGCTTGGTAAAATAATATTTTCCATGACAGATCAATTATTGATTTCAATTCTTAGGGTAATAATATCCATATACTTATTTCTACCTATGGAAATTCTACAATTAAAATAATAATTTTCCATCACAAATATTAATTACAAAGCTCAATGCTTACTAGATTTATTTCTATGTGTAGCAATATGGACCTACAATTCATTCTACTCTTGAAATATTAAAATAAAAATAATAAAAAAGTTAAAATACTACTCTATGAAATATAAATAAAACATAATAAAAAAAGTTAAAATACTAATAATATTAATATATATACTTATATATATATATATTATATATATATATATCTTAAAAATAAATTTAAATCAATGGGAGACAATTACTGCTTTACATTGAAAATAAAAAGTTAGATGAATAATGCAAGATGTCAAATTTCATTAATGACATGAAAACTCTCCATTGGAAAAACACCATTTACAATTCAATATAGAAAAACTACATGTGGTTAATTGAATTTTACTTGACTATCTCAATTCTTAGGAAACTATAATTAAATATGAATGCAATGTCTTTGCATAGTGATTTGATTCCTAGATGCATATTTTCTAACCTTGAATCTGAACTTTTAACATTTTACAAGAAGCCATGTATTAGCAATACAATTTTTAGCCACATTACAATTTCTTGTTTTTTATAAATGTTTTTGCATGCATAAATAGATCTGTGACACACTCAATTTAATTTAATTTGGTTGATTTTTAGAATGCATTCGCATTTTGAGTGTCTAGTATTTAATGTTTCAACTCGCAGTTGTAATGACATTCTAGAATGCATGTTTGTTAAAGCAAACTCTGACTATACTTACAAATTATCAAACTTAGTAAAAAAATAAACAAAAAAATAAATATATATTGAATTGTTATTGTTCGATTATGAAAATTAAAATACATGCTTCTCAATTTAAAAATTCTATCGGCCTTTCTTTGCACCTTTTGGAGCAATTGCTACTAATTACTATACCATAAATACAAATGGTTTGTAATTAAATTCAAAAATTCCATATCTCATGGTTTGTAATTGAATTAAAAAATTAAATTTTCTCATTGGTGTAAAGTATTGAATAGACAATTTTTATGGGTTTTATTTTTTAATTTAAAAAATATCAATTTGAAAAAAAATATATAAAATAACATGTATATAATTTGTTACAACTCTCGTGTATATATCAATTTTACTCCAAGGTGATTTATGGGTTTATTTTTTAAATTTACAAAAAAATTAATTTAAACAATATAAATTTGAAAAAATATGTAAAATAAAGTAAAACATGACATGTGTACTATAATAGGAATATATATAAAAAAAAATGCCATCATGAATTATTAAATAAATAAGTATTAAACTTTTTCTCATTCTCTTTAATCTCAATTAATAATTATATATATATATATATATTATATATAATATATATTATAATATATTTATATATATATATATTATATATAACCTTTATCACTATAAAAAATGCTTTAATAATATTAAAAAATTAATTAAAAAAAAGTTAAACAATATTTTCATATAACTCATTTTACAATTTTATTATTTTTTTTTAGAGTACATACAACACATCATGACATTAAAATATTTTATTAAACTAAGCAAAAGGAAACACTAGCTATATTTTATTAAACTCAACGACAAGAAAAGCTAGCTATATGACCTTGTTACTAGCATCAATGTTTTTGACGTTTTGTATTAGTAATTACCATTTTCTTTCAAAAAAAAAAAAGAAACATACATACTTGTACTTAAAAACTGTAAATTATAACATAAATGGAAATAAATGGAAACACACTGCGTTATGCTTATTCCTTGTAAATAGTTATTAAAATTAGAATCCTTTTCTCAAAAAGAGGAGCATACATAAATGTATATGGATTTAGGCATGTAATCATGTATTAAGTTGAGTTTAATAAAATAAAAAAATGGCTTATGATTTTAATTAATATTAACTTAACGAGATTATAAATAAAATAAAATAAAAATTGTGTTTAGAGGTATTTATAG
>APFE030062195.1:0-38252 GCA_000404065.3 Pinus taeda | reverse complement strand
GTAATACCACGGGTCAATACCGCTTATTACTAATACCATCTATCTAATACTACGGCCCATTTGCAACTAACTGTGGTTCCTTTATTAATTGTGGATTAACCACTTACAATTATTAATATGGGCTTTATTGACTCTTAACTATGACGTGGTCCCATTACATAGATAAGGGGGTTAGGGTGGGACCCTAACACTAAGCAGGTGTATTTTGTCATGGTAAATCCAAAAATGCTGACCTTTTGTAAAATGGACCTCCCCATCTTCAGGGTAGCCCGCAGCACACTACGCGTTGAGGGCAAAAACCTGTTTTTGACAAAAAAAATTCCAAAATTGACCAAAAGTGCTCCAAATTCTCTGAATTTTGAGCTGAGGGTGTATCATTGAGTGCCATGCTCCTTCAAGGAGGCTTCAGCCAAAATTTGGAGTGGATCGGACCTTTTCCTTCGTTTTAGTGCCTTGGCCAATCGTCCTTTAAGTATCTTCATTTTTGCTTTGCACACATGCATGCGGGCCCAATAATGATTTTTCATGTGTCGAAGCAAATATATGTCTCTATTGCCTTTCGCCAACAACTTTTCCAAGTGAGTGTTCACCCGGATGAGCATTGATTCCCGATCGATAGATGTCAAATCATTGGGTCTCCTATGGGCCAATTCCTGGTCTTCACGAATCTTCCGCTGCTCATAAAGTTCATGCTCATCTTCCAACTGTTTGTTGCGCTGCTCTCAGTAGTTGATCACCCATTTTTCCATCTGGAATTTCTTGTGCAGCGACTCATTCTCGGCCCTTTGATCTCGGATGATCTCCTTGAGATCTGAGGTAGGAGAGCTAGCATCAATATCAATGATATCCATGTCCTGACCTCTTGAAGGACACTCATAAATCATGGGCCTCTTTCCCCTGTCTTGTACCAGTACCTGTGCTGAAGAAGATGGTGAGACCCCTTCCGCATGATGTGGAGATAATACTCGCTGTGCCGATGAAGTCAACGAGACCCCTTCCACCCTGGGTGGAGATAGTACTCGTCGTGCAGCTGCAAATAAGGCTCTGGGGCCTTTCTGATATGTCACACATGCTGGAGCATCAACATGCTCGGTCTCATGAATGTCAAACTGCTGTGAAGGCCCTCCCTCATCATGGACAATCTCAGGAGGTGGGTGTGGCACCGTGAAGAAGTCACGAGAAATGAAATCCTCCCATGGAATACCCTACTGTGCCAACTGATGCATCACTATGATCTTGATCAGTGCATAATGATAAATGCTCTTATGTTGCTGTGTTGGGCTCTTCCTTTGTACCAAGGGCACCATCCTCTCTATATTTCGGCACATGAAAAATGGAATGTTCATCATTCGTACCCATGTGAAATGCATCAACAAACGAATATGGTACGAATATAGACATGAAAATCTGCCCTCACAAGTGAAATAGCGAATAATGAGCCTCATCAAGGGTGAATACTCATCCCTTAGGAATCTGAAGGGAAAAATAGCAGTTAGGTGTCTCATACATCCATGTTTTATATATGGTTCATAATGAAATCTTTCTAACTGTTGGCGCTTGTTCCACTCCTCTCCAACATTTGGTATCTCGGTTGCTTGAGCAACAATCTCGGGTGATAGTGTGAATTCCACTCCTGCAAGTTTCACATGACTATTGTGCAAATGTAGGACAAACAAGCGGACTAATTCTCTGTGATGTTGAATTTGTGAGATCCTCTCACAATACTCAAAACATGATACGTACTGAAAATAGGTCACTGCAAGTGGACAAGCTTGCAAATGAGCCAAAGAGGTGGGCTCCTCCCTGACATGCCAACCACCTTTACCACCCTTGTGATACCTCCTTGGCACCCCTATCTCCAGTGTTGAATCACAGTCATCACTTTGTCCATAATCTGATTCGGTTTCTGACATGGTTTTGGAGGCAAAGTGACTGAAATGTAATGCTCACTTTGCACCCAATGAACTGTTGTTTGACTTTTTCAAATGCTGTCACCAAGGGGACAAAAAGACATGGGAATTGTTAGGGAAAGGGGAAAATGAGGGAATTAGGGACAATAAGTGGGATTTTAAGGTGAAGTAAGGTTTGGGAATTTTAATAAGATTTAAGGATTTTAGTAGGGTTTAGGGATTTTAGTGGATTTTAATAGGAAGCTTATAAAATTGCATGGGAAAATTTTAAGGAGAATGTTGGTGAAGGTGGGGGAAAAAGGGATCAATAATGGGCAACCTTGGACAACAAAATACTTTGAAACCCTAGCACAACTAAGTCTTTAAATTTCACACAGCAATGTAGGGTTTCAATTTCACATTTCCATGGAATTTTTGACATATTAATTTCTCATTCATCCTTCCAAACCAAAACTAGCCATGGAGGAGAGGCCTACCTAAAAATTTCTTGAGAGAAAAGAGGATTTGGTAGCTTGCTGGTAGTTTATTGGGCGAAAAACCCAACGCTCAGTGCACCTTGCCCAACACGTAGCGCCCCTCTAGTGCGTAGCGCTTGAGTAAAAATACACTGGAAAAGTCGCGCTGATGTGTAGCGCGCTCCTGAAAACTGCCCAATTTTCTCAATGACTCTTGAAAACGCCTTTGCAAGGATTCTCTTGGCTTGTGAGAGGAAAATGAGTTGCTAATGAAGAGTGATGTGCTTTTATAGGCTCCATTTTGATTTTTATTTACCCAAAACCCACTTTGTAATGTTTGAATGTTGACACTTTTTGAATTAATTGGCTCTGACTTCTAGTTTCCTTGTTTTTTTTTTTTTTTAAATTGGTTGAAGTGATGATTTCTTCTGAATTTTTTTATAGAGATGGCTTCAGAGATGCTTTGGCAAAGGAGACCAAGGCTGCGCTTCAACATTTGGAGAATTTGAAATTTCGACAAAGTTTTACAAAAAATGAGATAATGACCTTTGTTTTTCAAAAACAGAGTTTTGAAAACAAGGTGAAAATTTAACTGTACAATGATGAGAATTATTGAAATGATGCTTTATGAAGGACATCCCTCTGGCCTGCTGGTCCTTTGTGACCTCTCAAGAAAAAAATTGACTCAACCCTAGACCTAAGACCTCGAAATTTAAAACAAGATAAATGACCCTTTGAAGATTTTATTCACTCAAACAAACCTGAACCAGCAGTGCCAAACAGGAGGGGAATAAAAGACACAAACTCCTCCAGCAGAGTTATGGCATGCCTAACGGAATGCAACATGATCACACTGATGGGACACCTAATTATGAAATGCAAAGAGCTTTGATCTCTGGTGGAGGGATACTAGACCGACTCTAACATTAGCTCCAATGGGGATGGTAGCTCCTTGGAGATGCCAAGAACTGCAGATCTTTGTAAGAGCTAGACAGTGCCTTCACTCATTGGGCGATGGAGTCATTATTTGAACGGATAACACAAAACCTTTGACACATTTATTGAATGAAAACTTGACTGAAAACTGACTAAAACTTGACTCAAACCGACTCGATGGCAAACTGAAATAACTTGAAAAAACTGACTCAACAGACCAAACACAAATGCCTCATGACTGACTTAAAACAAGACTTTACAAAGATTTTGGAAAAAGGCAGCAATCCATTAAGATTTGGAATCATGATGACAACCACCTGCATACTAATGAAATATGTATAATCATGTGTAATGAGATTTCCAATGTAACCAATCCAATAGATGGCTACATACCAAATTTCTGCTCTCACTTTTCTCGAGCAAGCGGAACGATGTACATGTGGGCAACTCACAATAACCACTAAAACCAAGGCTTATGATAATGAACCAGGCAACATTTATCTTCTCTAGTGCTTGCAAAAGGATGCTGAAGGGATCTTGATAATCCTGAAACACTATCTTGTCTTGAAATCCAACAGCAAAAATACAAGTACTCCCTTCATTCTGATCTGAAAGAACAATTGATTTTTGATGGATAGGAATGCACAAAGAAGTATGTGCTTCTGCCATCTGAGTGTTAGATGTAGGTTCCCTCTCAAGCTCATAGTCCTCATCTTCATGGTCTAGGTCATTCTTAAACAAAAAACAATCTTCAATATTATCAAACATGACAGCCTTATCATCTTTGTGAAAGAAAATATTATCTGTTTGCTGATCTATAAAACTGATTACAAGACCGTCATCATTTTCAAAAGAGGAAGAGATTTCACCAACACTTCCTTGACCATGTGTGCACTGCAAATATGTTGTAGCTTCGACTGAAACAAGACCTTTTAGAAGTAGATCTATCTCATCTTCAGACAAAGGAGACAATACCCTTTGTTTTCTTTTGCTCAAACAGTGATTGTCTTCATATGACATGGCAATCAAATTATCATTTACCACTGAGTTATCAAAAGAAGATTTCTCACTTACCTGAACAAAGATCCCATCTTGTTGTCCATGAAATGACCGGATTACCTCCTCGTGAAGGCTTTGGTCAATAACTTTGTCTTCTTCATTCCAATTCAACAACAGAACTCTCCTTCATGGGATTCAGAACAAGGTTGTCTTCATCATCACGATCTGAATCTAGATTTGAAATGGCTAACTTGACTTTATCACATTCTGAAATTGCAACTTGACTTTCATGCATGTTGTCTTCTTCTATGGACAGCTCTGGAATAAAACCTTCTCCTTCATCATCTTCCACTGTACTTAGATCTTGATCCTGCTGCAAATTTTCCCATGCATCTTGACAAGAATCCTCTAAGTTGTCTTTATACTGCTGAAATGGATTTTCGTACAGGGCCTCCATGATCTCTTCATCCATGAAATTATCATCTTCATAATATTTCTCAAAGCTTTCAATAAAAGTAGAAGCATGTTTGCAACAGTCATGAACTAATTTTAATGATGGGTAATATACTTGATATCTTTCAATGAACATAGCATGAAAATCCTTTAAACAGTAAATACAGGCCAGCGGAAAATTTTCATACCAAGATTGGGCTTCACCTTCCAGTGTGGCCAGGAATATCTTCATCAAGCAATCTTCAGGAAATTCCACCTTCAACTTGCGAATATGCATATGAAATCTAACCAGATGTAAAGCAGCATCTTTCTTACCATCATTGTTAAAAGTAGGCAGATTCCTTTACCAATCTATCTTGGGCATCTTATTCGGAAAACCTCGAATGTGATCTCGGCTCATGGGAGCATATCTTCTCATGGTTCGGTCCATCTTAAAAATCTCACAGCTACTGATCTCCCTGCAGTGAAGTCACCATGAAGCATCGATTTCTGGATTGTTCAGTGAATGGAGTCACCAGGTGAATGATCTCAGCCTTCTTATGTCTGATCGTTGTTCACCATCAACCATCAGATCTGAACTTGATACACGTACTAGGGCAATTTATAAGTTAAGTGTTACAATTACAAGCTACACTGGAGATCGACTGAAGCAGTGTTTATCTACTATGCACTCACAGAGCAATGTGCAATTCGAAGGCTACCTGGCGTGACTTCAAACTTTGTCTGTAGCTATAAATCAAATAACACTAACAAGTAAACCAGTTCATCCCCAGTGGAGTCGCCACTATGTTAGCGCTCAAATCTTCCTTAGGCTGAAATAAGGCAAGACTCAAGGCCACATCAAACCACGCTCAGCCTCGTAGCTAGCCCTACGAGGACAGGAGAGGGCTCTCTCCTGGTCAAACTCGGCAATAAGGGTTAATCGAAGTAAGGCTCCGGAAATGACGAAGATTGACTGATTTAGCTAGGTATAAGTACAAAGATAATTAGCGATTGATTTTTCAGAGGAAACAGGGAAAAGCATTTTGGGTCGGTGCGAGGGATGAGGGACACGAGTTTTGCAGTATGGAGGTCCACTTGGGCAAATAGGCAATTGTGATGCCTTAAAGCAGGTGGTGAGATGATAGATCAGACCGGAGTGTCGGAAGAGGCTAAGGAAGTAAGGGGTCTCTCACAGGATTCTCCTTTAAACGGAAGGAAACATAGAAATTAATTAAAACAAATTTAAAGGCAGAGCATAGGCAATTTCATGGATTCTACCTTAACCACTTCATTTGCCTAATAAGAGAAGATTCAATAGAGATAATGATGCACATACACAACTTACAAGTACTGATAGAAACACACCATCAAGACATAAAGCCACATGGATCCCAAATAGTGCTGCAAAACCCTGGTCTTTCCTTTGCCAAAAAATGCTGATAAGATATGTACAATATAGTCTCAAAACTATCCCAAGAGTCCAACCTCTGCTACTGAATGAAAACTTACATATATAGACCAAGATATCCTTATTCCCTAACCTATAGGGGTTGAGCTCCTCCTTCTAGGAGCAGTTTGAACAAATTCTAAACATGGAGCAAGAATCTAGACGACCAAACAACCTGTCTCTAAAAAGGAGGAAACTGATTCATTACATTGATTTCTTGCTAATTTGTGAATGAATCATCTAGAAGAAGGTAGATAAGTGCCATGTTACCTTACATACATTAAATTACATCATGTTGGGTGAACAATTACATCAAAGAGTGAAACTGGTTGAAACTAACCGAATTCCTGAGCTGAAGGTGAAAATCTGGGCCAAAAACTGTATGCGTAGCGCCCCTGATCCCTATGCGTATCGCCCCTTTGAGCCTGTTTTTGGGGCACTTCCCGACATCCAAATTGAGCTCATGATAGGTCGTTGGAAAGCCCTAGATGTCTAATTTCCAACCCAAGTGGAATTTTCCATATTGGAGCTCTTTTCCCCCCTCAAAACTGAATTCGCCCAGAGGTACTTCCTGCAGTTGGAAAAGGTGGCAGCAAGGTGGTTTTCATGATGTTTTTGGACATTTTGACCATCCAGAACTTGATGAAATGCCTTGGAAGTGGCTGAACAAGTTTATTTCTTCATGAAAAATCCAAAACTACAAGCCATTTGTCAATTGGACCTCCCAATCTTCAGGGTAGCGCGCTGCGCGCTACGCGTAGAACCCAAAAACCTGTTTCTCAAGCCAAAATTTTTGAAATGACAAAATTTTCTCAAAATGTGCCCAAAATTGGAGTGAAGACCCTCCATTTCTGTATCATGCTCAACTAGTGAAGCCTCGGCCAAAACTCGAAGCGGATCAGGCCTTTTTGTGTCATTTTTTGCTGCTTTGCTCAAACGCCTTTTGAGGACCTTGATTCTCACTTTGCAAACATGCATGTGAGCCCAATAGTGAGTCTTCATGTGACGAAGCATGTCCTTGTCCCTATTTGCCTTCGCCAACAACTTCTCCAAATGAGTTTTGACCCGGATGAGCATTGATTCCCTATCAATAGCTGTCAAATCACCGGGTCTCCTACGGGCCAATTCCCGGTCTTCGCGGATCTTCCGCAGCTCATAAAGTTCATGTTCATCTTCCCACTGCTTGTTGCGCTGCTCTAAGTAGTTGATCACCCATTTAGCCATCTGCAATTTCTTTTGCAGCGACTCATTCTCGGCCCTTTGCTCTCGGATGAACTCCTTTAGCTCGGAACTAGGAGAGCTAGCATCAACATCAATGATATCCGTGTCTTGGCCTCCTGAAGGACCCTCGTCAACCATGGGCCTTTTGCCCCTGTCCTGACTCTGTACCTATGTTGTAGATGGAAGCGAGACCCCTTCCACATGATGTGGAGATAATACTCACTCTGCTGATGGTGTCAACGAGACCCCTTCCACCCCGGGTGGAGATAGTACTCGTCGTGCGGCTGCAAATAAGGCTCTGTGGCCTTTCTGATATGTCACATATACTAGAGCATCAACATGCTTGGTCTCAGGAATGTTGAGCTGCTGTGAAGGCCCTCCCTCATCATGAACTATCTCTGGTGGTGGCTGAGGCGTTGTGAAAAGGTCACGAGCAATAAAATCCTCCCATGTAATGCCCTGTTGTGCCAGCTGATGAATCACCACGATTTTGATCAATGCATAATGGTATATGCTCCTGTGTTGCTGTGTTGGGCTCTTCTTTTGCACTAAAGGCACCATCCTCTCTATGTTGCGAAACATAAAATATGGGATGTTCATCAGGCGCACCCTTGTAAAATGCATCAACAAACGGACATGATATGCATAAAGACGTGAGAATCTGCCCTCACAACTGAAATATCGAATGATAAGTTTCATCAAAGGTGCAAACCGATCATTCAGATAATGGAAAGGAAAAACTCTACTCAAGTGCCTCATATACCCTGGTTTAATATATGGCTCATAATATGATTTCTCTAGCTGCTGACGCTTATTCCATTGCTCCCTGATATTCAGAATTCCCATGGCCTCTGCATTGGTTTCTGGTGACAAAATGAAATCAACTCCAGCAAGGTTTACATGGCCATCATGTAAATGGAGAATAAACAAGCGAGCTAATTCACGATGATGCTGAAACTGTGAAATTAGTTCACAAAAATGATAGCATGACTGGTGGCGAAAGCAATCCATGGCAAGTGGGCAAGCTTGCAATTGTACCATAGAAGTGGGTTCTTCTCTGAGATGTTTACCACCTTTGCCACCTTTACGAGGTCTTTGTGGCACATTTCCCTCTTGGTGGAATCACTTTCATTTTCTTGCTCATAAGATGACTCTGTATCTGACATGGTTTTGAGAACAAAATAGGTGCAATAGGAGGACTGCAATGTGTATGTTGTATGTGTAATGAAATCCCAATTTCAATGTATCCTCAAAAAACCAGCTGAAGCATCATAAAAGTTATGCCATAATGGATATTTTGTTTGGTATATTTGGGCATAAAAATAGTCACAAAGATATTGTGGTATGAAGTGCTGCTGTCTCAAATGTCTTTTAATACCCTATACAAAGTTTCAATAAGGGCCTAGGGTTTGATTTATTTTCTTAAACCCAACACCACTTGCACTTCTTCAAACGCACATTAGGCACTATTCAACTTGATGCTTGAGTCAAAGAAACACCTACTTGTAGTTGCCGAGGTGATTTGATGCGTTCTAGGCACAAAAATATAACGCTGGAATGGATGTGTAGCGCGCCAGTTGTATGCGTAGCGCACCTCCCTGTGCGTAGCGCCTATGTAAATTTACACAGGATGTGCGCGCCCAATGCGTAGCGCACCACCCAGTGCGTAGCGCACCAATCTTATGCATAGCACGCACCTTCACTCTGCCTCTAGGGTTTGAAACTTGGTTTTTTTGCCCTCGAATCTTGACAATGCTCTTGCTATGATATGTGGTGAAGCAAAAGACTTGTTTCACTTTATATACACCCACAAAATATCTAATTTTAATACATTAACTTTCAAAACCCACTTTGTAAAGTTTGGGCACTTTCACTTTTGGTCTATTAATACAATGATGCTTTTTTATTTCCTTTTGCTTTTCTGAGGTTTGGACTGAAGCTCTTTGTTGATTTTTGTTTGCAGGGATAGTTGTAACATGCTCTGGCAAAGGAGACCAAGGCTGCAGTTGAACATTTGAAGGATTGATTTTGACAATTTCTTACAAAAATGAGAAGGCGACTTATTTTCAAAACGGAGTTTTGAAGAGAAGTCCTAATTCAACTGTACAATAATGAAAATTATTGAAATGATGATCTATCAAAGACATCCCTCTAGCCTGCTGGTCTCCTAATATTTTGCAAGACAAAAAATGACTCAACCCAAGACCTAATGCCTAGTGACCAAATTTTGCTTGAAGACTCATTGAAATGACAAAATTTGACCTTGACACTCTAAGACCACTTTGTAAGAGCGTATTTGATCACTGGAGGAAGGCTGCAAGACTGAAACTAACATAAATGACATAAAGTTCGTTGTCTCACGGATTCTATTAGGTGGCGCTCTTTGCCAGCTCTAAACTATAGACTATGAATTCACACCGAAAAATGAATAACCAAGTCTCACATAGCTAGTGTGTTGTACTACAATCTATCATTGATTTTGGAAACACAAGCATCTTGCCACGCTTGCCTGTTTTGTGTAATATTCCTAGTAGAAATTTACAATGATAACAAAGACATGCACAAATAAATAACAAAGAAAATTTCATAAATGCATACACATAAACTATAAATTTCTGCAAACCGTCAAATTGGCCAAATTTTATTAATAATATCTATTGTGGTACAAATTAGTTGGATAAATTGCACTTGGGCTTGGACAAGGCAAGCTACAAGCACCAGGTGATGAGTACAAAAAATCCAAATGGCTATAATAATCAACACCTCCAGAAAATTGTGTTGTTGCTCCAAAACTACAATGTTACCTCACTTCGCCCCTTGATTTTTCCACTCTAGAGTGCCTAGAAATTTCTATAAAATTAGGAGAGTGCTCCTTGCCCGAAACCTAGAAAAACCCAGAAAGGGTTTCCCTTATTTCCAACTTTCGAAATTCGACCCTTCACAGCTTGGCCCTCCACCAAATTCGAATTATGTTACTGTGGATACTCATGTCAATCTCTTCTCTCCAAACCCTAGAAATCCTCTTCAAATTTGCCTCCCAGTGATTTCCTAGCACCACAGCTCCAAACTCCCCCGGATGATGCTACCCAAAAGAGTCTCACTCTAATGACTGCACAGACATGGAGGAGATGTGCAGTCTTGTGTATGATAAAGTGGGAGTTGCTTGTAGGTTGGTCCTCTTAGCTGTAACTTCCCTCCACACTCATTAAAATGATCAAATAACACTCTTGTAGCTTCTTTGGTCAATTCCCCAACAACCCAGCTCCGCAAACAACTAATGAATCATCCCTCTGTGCAGTGGTGGCTCCCAGGCTGCGTGCTCTACTCCAGGAATGTGTGGGACCTATATTTGATGCCTCTTCCAATCTCAGTGATGAAGGAAATCCTTCCTAGGGTGGCACTCTAAGTCCACCGAAGAAAGGTTGATCTTCTCTCCATGGGAATCTCTTGTGCTAAACAGCATAATATTGGCTCAGCTGAACAGCTAAGGCAAATTAGATTTTCAAATAGACTAAAGACCCCTATTTCTCCCTCATTCCTTCCTTTTATAATTGTTGGCCATGCATTCCTTGTGGGTCCCTCCACTAATTCGATTTGCCTCATGGAATTCAAATCCTTTCCTCCCTAAGTATGCACTTTATGTGGGCCCCATATTCCACTGTCAATTTAATCTTTAATTTTCTCTAATGTTGGTGGCCTCCATCTCTCCAAAAATTAAGTGGGGATTCCCTCCACCCACTTTTCCTAAGTTTACATGCCAAAATATTTCCCAACACCCAATTGAAAAATAGAAATTCATCTTAGCAAAATTAATTTAATTGGGGACATTACAGTCCTCCCCACAAAAAATTGCTTGTCCTCAAGCAATACCTGAACAAGCACCCTCTCGATCAATTGACCCCAACACTCTTTTCACACATTACCGGGGTCCCAAATGTACCACTCAGTCATCCTTGATCTCTGACTCATCCTGCTAGGATCCCAAGCCATCCTGATCAGCATGAGGTGTCCCTTGGTCCACTTGTTGTCCAACTCAGCATATGCACCAGACGTCCCCTGCATACCGCCACTAAGTAAAGCATCATAATAGTATAAAATCTTGATCATCTCCTCATGAAACTGCTCCATCGAATAGTCTCTCTCGTGCACTTCAGGAGTAGACCCCTGAAGATGCAATCCAATCCTTGTGGGATGCAATCCTCACCTTTCTATGCTTCCCCTGATCTCCTCCTGCTGATCACCCCGCCACACTAGTGAAGCTCGCCACACCACCAACAAGTCACTAAAACCCAACGTAAGATATGGATGACCTTCCCCTATAGAAACCCGCTCACCTCCACGGGTAGTTGAACTGTTAAACCCTGCTAGGCCAAAATCCCAAGCTAGTCCAAAATGGGTTCCACCATGATGTCGTTGTGCCACTCTAATCATGACGGTTTGCCCATCACAAGAAAGTTGTATCCCTCTCTCCTGTGAACCAATGGAAAAATATCTATGGAGTCCTAATGCATCTAGCCCAAGAATCCCCACGATGTCACGACCTACCCATCCAACTCTGGTTTGTAGCAGCAACAAGGAAAACCTGTCTTGCCATGCAACAAAGGCCTCAACACTCCCTCGCATGTCAAACCAAGTGGGATTTGGGTCATCCTTTGTCCTGCTCCTGCTCATCATGAAACAAAGTTTCCAATCAACTAGCCAGATCCCTAGATCCCACAGCTAGAATGGCTGCGGCATAGTTCTGACAACTGTTGGAACCAACCTGTACCACATCTCAAGCCCCTGCGTGCAATCGATATATGGCCTCCTTACGTCATGAATCGATCTAGTGCATATGAACCTGCTCCGCGCTGGTCATACCACGCAGTGGGATCTATCATCCTGCCTCTTGAAAGTGCTCCCCAACACCTCCTGGAGTCTAAACATACACCTGCATGTAAGGTCCACAAATTGTTGTTGATGCTCCTGAGACACCTCGTAATATCTCACCCAAAGGGGGTCATGCCTCTCCCTGAGTGTGAGCTCAAGTGTGGTGCAAGTGTTACCTCTATAGAAGATTGGACTACCCCCAAGCCTGCATCCACCAACCCACACCTTGCCCATATGCCACAGCTGGAAAGCCTCTCTCCTGATGCACCGTGCCCCATCCAACTATCCAATATGAACCTCCTGGGTTATGTTCCTCGCAATGAGAGCATCAAGGAATGGTATCAAAATCCCTGACTTTAGTGTGAAATATTGGTGAGTGATAAAGAGAAGTTTTAAGTCAACCCTATGATCAACTCACTCTCCAAATTTGAGTGTGCCAAACCCATTGGATTTCCTAATGCCCTCATCAGGAGATCTCTCCGGTGAAAACACCTCAATAAACTGTTGTGCATCATCATGCTTTGCTGCACACAAATACACACCCCAACACTCCACTACATAGCCCTGAACTCTGTGGCACAACTTCATGCACCACTAGGTATCAACGCTCAGTGCCATGCCACCATGTACCATAGGCCATCCCATATGTGCCCATGCATCCGCCACTCTGCTAGTACAACCACCACGATGTGTTCTACACCTCCACATCTACCCAGGTACAACTATGTGGCTCAACTCCTCACATGCAATCAGGACTAATGCTACTGTGTTGAACCTCAATAGCTCTAGTGCCCAATACATCAATGAGAAAGCACTGTCTCCATATGATGCCTTATCCGGTGCCTGACGATACCACCTCCTCCTACCAACTCCTGCCAAAGTATTCTAACCATCCTACAATCCCATGTCAACCCAACATGCCATGACAAATCATGAAATCTGCCTACTCCTCTACTAATCCATCATGTCACTAGTGTTGTCAGGAACTCTGAAGGGGATATGAAAAGGTGTGTGAACCCAACCACCGAGTTCATCACGTAGCTGCTACCATGACTTACCGACTCCACGATGTGATGGAGAATCCCGCATGGATCCCAACAACAGTCTGGCCCTCGAGCTCTTATGGTAATCCACAACCTTTGTTGAGTTGTGGCCATGGATGCATCTAACCTCCTAGCCATCTCCACTAGATACCAACTCAATATATCTTTCCATCCAACCCTAAGCTAAGGATCAAGAGCATAAACTCTTGTACATGGAAATAACTCTCCATCCTACCAAGGATGCACCCCGCACAACTCATGTCTCCTCATCTCACCATCCTGGTCAACACATAAAATATGTCGAGGTGACTTTACCTCTCCCTCTCCAATGTTTAGTGGTAACCTGCTAGTGCTACTAGCATGTAATGTCTAGGTAGGGTTACCCCATCGCTCCAATGTGAACTCCAACTAAACCATTAGGGAACCCAAACGTTACCCAACGCGAGTCAGTTTCGCCGCTAACTCGACACAAACCACTCTCATGCCCTCCAACTCCTCGTTCTGTTGTAGAATGGCCTCTCGCACTATCGTGGCCGTCTTTCTCAATGCTAGAAGGCTAGCCCAGAATGGATGAAACTGTGGAGGGCGATTATCCTCTATAAAATCGGTCACCACTCTAGACCCTTCCGTCTCTTCTAGTACCTCCTCAATGACAAGTATGCCTCCAGGCACCTCATCAACCTACTGTTGGCGGCCATCGTCTAGAAACTAGGTCATAGCACTAGGTACCTCATCAACTATTGGCATCTTATCAATAGATGGCCCTCTGAGTGTATCCTCTACTTCCTTAACCGAGGTGTCATCTAGAGCTACCAAAGAGGCCTCCAACATGGTGACTCTTGCGCCACACCAAGTATATCGATGTGCCCCTCACCATCATGCGTGTCCTCCTACTCAACCTCCTCCTCGAGCTTCTGACACCTAAAGCTCGTTCTCCACCAGTAGAAATGCCTCATGGTCTCATCCTCTATCTTTCCTCATCCTATCCACTCCCTTTGAGGGGGTATGGTGTCCTTTTGCTCAAATCTCTCCACGAGCCTTGTGTGAACTCTTTTGTAGGATGTGATACGTACATGACCTAAAGGGATCAGCCCTCGGTACCACCATTCCATAGCATCTCCATCCAAGTGCAAAGTGGCATGTCTAATAGTGTATGCCTCCCTCATGGGGTTTAGCTGGAAATATGTATCCAATTCTTATACCCATTTTCTGATAGAACTCCTAGTTGAACCATTAAAGTGGGTGAGGGTCATTTTTCCCTCGATGATACTCACTCTCCCTTGAGCCATGGGTTTGTCTATTGTTCACCCATCACAGTGCATACATGCCCAAATCTTCCATGATCTTGTTGGATACTCCACAACTGGCCAAGATCATGCTCTGATACCACTGTAATATTCCTAGTAGAAATTTTACAATGATAACAAAGACATGCACAAATAAATAACACAGGAAAATTCATAAATGCATACACATAAACCAGAAATTTCTGCAAATCGCCAAACTGGCTAAATTTTATTAATAATATCTATTGTGGTACAAATTAGTTGAATAAATTGCACCTGGGCTTGCACAAGGAAAGCTACAAGCACCAGGTGATGAGTACGAGAAAGCCAAACGGCAGCAATAATCAACACCTCCAGAAAATTGTGTTATTGCTCCAAAACTACAATGCTACCTGACTTCACCCCTTGATTTTCCCACTCTAGAGTGCCCAGAAAATTCTATAAAATTAGGAGAGTGCTCCCTGCCCAAAACCCAGAAAAAACCCAAAAAGTGTTTCCCTTAGTTCCAACTTTCGAAATTTGACCCTTCACAGCTTAGCCCTCCACCAAATTCGAATTATTTTACCGTGGCTACTCCTATCAAACTCTTTTTCCAAACTCTAGAAATCCTCCTCAAATTTCCCTCCCAATGATTTCCCAACACCCCAACTCCAAACTCCCCCGGATGATGTTGCCCCAAAAGAGTCTTACTCTAAGGACTACGCAATCATGGAGGAGATGTGCAGTCCTGTGTATGATAAACTGAGAGTTGCGTGTAGGTTGGTCCTCTTGGTTGTAGCTAACCTCCACACTCATGAAAATGATCAAATAACACTCTTGTAACTTCTTCGGTCAATTCCCCAACAACCCAGCTCCACAAACAACCAATGAATCCTCCCACTGTGCAATGGTGGCTCCCAGGTTGCGTGCTCTACTCCAAAAATGCATGGGACTTGTAGTTGATGCCTCTTCTAGTCTCAGTGATGAAGGAAATCCTTCCTAGGGTGGCACTGGAAGTCTACCGAAGAAATTTTGAGCTTCTCTCCTTGGGAAGCTCTTGAGCTAAACAGCATAATATTGGCTCAGCTGAACAGTTAAGGCAAATTCAATTTTCAAATAGACAAAATATCCCTATTGCTCCCTTATTCCTTCCTTTTATAATTGTAGGCCATGCATTCCTTGTGGGTCCCTCCACCAATTCGATTTGCCTCAAGGAATTCAAATTCTTTTTTCCCAAGTCTGTACTTTATGCGGGCCCCATATTCAACTATCAATTTAATCTTTCATTTTCTCTAATGTTGATGGCCTCCAGCTCTCCAAAAATTAAGTTGGGACTCCCTCCACCCACTTTTCCTAAGTTTACATGCCAAAATATTTCCCAACACCCAATTGCCAAATAGAAATTCATCTTAGAAAAATAAATTTAATTGGGGACATTACATTTTGAGCGATATGTCATTACTTTGCACACTACAAGACACAAATTTCCACGTCATTTGACATACATTCATTAAGTCTTTACAGGTTTTATAGAGTGAATCAACTTGTAATCACTCAATTGTTTCAATGATCAGTAGCATTTACTTTAAAGCATTGTGTAATGATTATTGGTTGTAAACAAATCAAGAAACCCATCCTTATATGTTAATCGCCCACCCTTATTTTGCACCTGATATACACGTAGCTCAATTTTTTCATGCCTCAAACTTTAATAAGCCAAAATTGCTAATTAATTTATTAATATGTAGCATGCGGGCATGTATGTGAAGGTACAAAACATTGTTTAACAGAGTTTTTTTGTTCCTTACTCTGCATACCCATTCTCCTGCACAACACTACTTCCTCACACACATTATTCAACTATATTTATCATTAGCAAGGTCGAACAATATTGAAAGAATATGTGGAAGAGGAGTACACCTGGTAAACACACTATTTTTCCACTTGTACACCTCCGTATAAACATCATTTCAATCTACTACAACGAATATTGAATACAAAGCCATGTGCACCTTTTTTATTTGTCTACAAGCTGTAAATGTTATTAAGCACTCGAACAATATACTAATTTGAATAGATGTCAAAATCCATATGTTTACAGCCAGTGATAATTAAAAAATGCCTCAAAATAAATGTTATTAAGCACAAAATTGATGCTAATAGTATGACTAAGCCATAATTAATTTTTAATATTGGGTACAAAGTCTTCTGCACCACAGTCAATATCCATCATTGCAGGTTCTTGTACTGTTCAATAAAAAATCCAATGAAAACACATAATGTACTACAACTTTTATTACTTTGTTTATCGAAAATTTGTAGTTATATATTTTAATTTTTTGAAGTTCAAATGATGTTTTTTTTCTTAAGAAAAAAAACTTGCATCTTTGTTCATGATTGAAAATAAAATACATTTTGTATATACACACATGTAATGTGTGCATTCATCAAGGATATTGCCAAATCCTATAAAAATAATAATAATAAAATAAAAATGGAGACATTTGTCTTCCCCTTCTTCCCTTTCTGTTTTTCGACATGAAGCCATTCCCCAGTTTTTGGGTCCACTAGAACCATAGCCAAAGCAACCACATAAACCTCATAAGGATGCTCTTTGTCTGAATATGAGCTTTCTGATATGTGGAAAAAATTGATTCCTATTGTACCATCCTCATTGTGAGTCTTATTTATATGATGTTCTAGTGGTGTCTGATAGTAGTCTAGTACAGTACCTATTAGGAGTTGTGCATCGGCAGCTAACTGTGTTATGATGTTCTTATACATTTTTACCTTTGGTTGAACCTGTTGGGTCTCTTTTTTTTCTTCCTCTTCAACATCAAAAGGGGGAATCTCATAAAAATGCTATCATTTTGGCATGTTTATATGTCCTTTTTTCTTTTTTATAGTCTTCTTAGCCAATGGACATGTGTTTTGCAGGTGACCTGTATGAAAACATACATGACATAGGAATTTCATATTCTCATAATATAAAACTTGGGACTACCAAAAGTCTCCATGTTTCAAGGTTATGTGATCTGATAGCCCCTACTTATATCTATCTCCACACATATTCTAGTGAAAGTGAAGAGGTCATTCTCTGTTCTCTCCAAGTCCATTTTCTAAATTTGTAGAGAATATTTCCCATATCTTTTAAAACTTTGTGATGCAATAATAAGAGAGGGAGGCTAGGAACTATAACCCATACTTCCATAGTTGCAACCACCATATTTGTAGCATCAAAACTAGGAAACCATGGAGTGCTAGATAAACCATCCCTACCATAAAACCATGGTCTTTCATTTTGAAAAAATCCAAATCCTTTTGTGTTTCAAATTGGACTATGAAAAATCCCTTTGAACATATAAATATGTCACATTATGGTGTCCAAGAGGTGAACACACATTGAAATAAATCATCTAGTTTGGGATAGTAGCCGTTGAATCTACAAACAATAGATTTTGATTGAAGAGCAGAAAACAAGGAAGCAACCTCTATGTTATTTATCTCCATGGATGGAGCTTGCTCCATTTTATCCACGACATAAGGTCCTAGAATATTTTGTCCCAAATTTGAAAGAGTTGTAGACTTTCCTTTAATTACATCTTTAAAGGAAACCAGAGTGCCATTCGATGTCCTGGCACCAGGAGCACCCCACGTAACCTTGAATTTAAAATGAGAGTTGAGTTTTTTGTGATGTTATAGTCTTTTATCTAAGCAGTGCCTCATAAGATCTAAGTAGTGTCTCATAAGATATTTCCATAAAATTTCAAACATTGAAATAATGTGTTATTCCCCCTTTCACCTCAATAGATTCGTTTAGAGAGGAGATAGAATATGTATTTTTGATCCCAAATGATAGGGATTTCCCACTGAATTTTTTAATAAAAATATGAAATTTTTCATTATTTGTAACCCCAAAGAAATTTTATGGTGCAATGACCACAAAATGGTACCAAGCCACACATACAATGGTTCCAGCCACTGCAACATTTCACGCACCATAATCCACCCCACAATAGTTTCTCATATATATAAAATATAGAAAGAACGTAAACAGGGGAAGGAGAATACCCTCGATTTTTGGGCCAACATACCCGTCTTCTCCAGTACAATAGAGAGAGAGTGCCATCAACATTAGCTGCAGGGCTTGTATCACCATTTTTGTGACAAGGATCGATATTTTGACAAGCCTCGTAGTTGAAGGAAACCACGAGTTGAACTCCCTTTCCTCAACGAACTCCTTGAAAATGAAATGCCACAGACCTAGTCAAAAATTCGCATGAGGGAACACGGCATGGCCTCGTCCTAGCATGTGAGCATTGTAGAAACTGGAAGCCTCGTGCCCAAAGTTGCCTTGAGGACCAGTTGGGGGCTTGTTCGTGGTGGTTGTTCGAAACTCCACAAAGAAAACTGCCAAAACTTAACGCAAACATATTCCATTTTTCTCTCAAGCTCGAAAGGAGTTACATTTTTAAATATTTTACTTTTAATTGAGTTAATTTCATTGTGCGAAGTGTGGAGGTATGGAAGAAGATTTAATTGTGCTTTGTCTGCACTCCTCACAATGAAATCTTCCTCCGAACCTCAAAGTGAAATTTATATATTAGCTTTGTGTGACTTAAATTTCTGGGTATGCACCTGTTTCATACATAACATTGTTGAGTGTTTGTCTTGCCTCCATTTAATCCAACTACTTAATTCTCCATATCTTCAACGATTCAGGAAACTACTATAACAATTGCAAAGTGTGCATATCTCAAGTTTTAGCTTTTATTTCATTTGACATACATTTCTTAAGTATTTTCAGCGTTTATTGAGTGAATCAACTTGTAATCAGTTGACCATTTCAATGCTTAGTAGCATTTACTTTAAAGCATTTTGTAATGATTATTGGTTGTAAACAAATCAAGAAACCCACCCTTATATGTTAATCACTAACTTCTATTTCACACCCGATATACAAGTAACCCAAACTTTTCATGCCCCAAAATTTAATAAGCCAAAAAATCTAATTAATTTATTAATATGTAGTGTGCAAGAATGTATGTGGAGGTACGAAACATTGCCAAACAAATTGTATGTTCCTTGATTTGCATATTTGTTCTCTCACACAACGCTTCTTCCTCACATGCATTAATAGACTTAGATTTATCATTAGTGGGGCCGAACAACATTGAAAGGATATGTGGAAGAGGAGTGCACCTAGTAGACTCACTATTTCGGAACTTCCACACTTTTGTATACACATTGTTTCAATCTGATACAATGGATACTAGTTGTAGAGCCTTCTGCATCTTCTTGATTTGTCTATAAGAAGTAAATGTTGTTAAGCATTTGAACAATGTGTTGATTCAAATAAATGTCTAACTTCATATGTTTAAAACAAGTAATCATTATACAATGACTCAAAATAAATGTTATTAAGAGTTGAATAAATATTAATAGTTCGACTAAGGCATAATTATTTTTTTAATACTAGGTGTGGAGTCCTCTACACTGCAGTCAATATCAATTATTGTAGGCTCGCACACTAGTCAATAAAAAATCTAGTGAAAACACATAATGTATGGAAACTTTTACTATTTTTATTATCGAAACGTTGTAGTCATATGTTTTAATTTTTTAACGTTCGAAAGATGTTTTACGTTAAAATATTTTATTTTGTTATTGAGCTAATTTCATTGTGTGGAGAGTGAAGGTACAAAGGAAGCTTTCATTATGCTTCCTTGAAAGCTTCCTCCACACCTCCACACCTTTGCACAATGAAAGTTGCCTCCGCATCTCAGAGTGAAATTGATATATTAATTTTGTAAGACTTAATTTTTCGAGTATGCACTTGCTTCATATTAATATTGTTGAGTTTTTGCCTCACCTCTATTTAATCCATCTGCATAATTCTCTATATCTTCAACGATTCGAGACAGTTGCTATAAAAATTGTAAAGTGTGCATATCTCATCTTGTAGCTTTCATTATGCTTCCTCCGCACTCCGCACAATGAAAGCTTCCTCCACACCTCTGCACTTTGCACAATGAAAAATTCCTCCACACCTCTGCACTTTGCACAATGAAAAATTCCTCCACACCTTGAAGTGAAATTGGTATATTAATTTTGTGTGACTTAAACTTTTGCGTATGCACTTGCTTCATATATTGCTAAGTGTTTGTCTCACATCCATTTAGTCAAGTTGCTTAATTATCTATATCTTCAGTGATTTGGGATAACTTCTGTAACAATTTCAAAGTGTGCATATCTCATGGTTTAGCTTTCACGTCATTTGACATACATTTCTTGAGTCTTTTCAGTGTTTATCGAGTGAATCGACTCATAATCAGTTGATCATTTCAATGCTCAGTAGCATTTACTTTAAAG
Source organism: Pinus taeda (assembly GCA_000404065.3). Lineage (NCBI taxonomy): Eukaryota > Viridiplantae > Streptophyta > Pinopsida > Pinales > Pinaceae > Pinus > Pinus taeda. Next base: position 17,300 of record APFE030062195.1, on the reverse strand, counting down.
CATTGTGTAATGATTATTGGTTATAAAAAAATCAAGAAAACCACCCTTATATGTTAATCGTCCACCATTACTTCACACCACATATACACGTAACACAAACTTTTCATGCCCCAAAATTTAATAAGCCAAAAACACTAATTAATTTATTAATATGTAGTGTGTGGTAATGTATGCGAAGGTATGGAACATTGTAGAAGAAATTTTATGCTCCTTGATTTGCATACCCATACTCCAGCACAACACTTCTTCCTCACACAATATGCTTATATTTATCATTAGCGGGGTCGAACAACATTGAAAGGATATGTGGAAGAGGAGTGTGCCCGACAGATCCACTATTTTGCAACTTATGCGTCTTCATATACACATCATTTCAATCTATCATAGTGAATATTGGTTGTGGAGCCTTATGCATCGTCTTTATTTATCTACAAGCAATAAATGTTATTAAGCACTCGAACAATGTGCTGACTCGAATAAATGTCAAACTTGATATGTTACAACTAGTAATCATTATACAAAACCTCGGAATAAATTATATTAAGCATTGAATATATAATAATAGTACGACTAAGACATAATCTAATTTTTAATATTGGGTACGAAGTCTTCTACACCGCAGTCAATATCTGTCATTATAGGTTCCTACACTAGTCAATAAAAAATTCAATGAAAACACATAATGTAAGACAACTTTTATTATTTTGATTATTGAAACTTTGTATTTATGTGTTTTAATTTTTTTTATGTTCAAAAGATGATATATGTTTAAATATTTTGTTTTTAATTGAGTTAATTTCATTGTTTGGAGTGCAAAAGTAAGGAGGAAGCTTTCATTGTGCTTCCTCTGCACTCTACACAATGAAAGCTTCCTTCGTACCTTTGCACTTTGCACAATGAAAGCTTCCTTTACACCTCGGAGTGAAATCGATATATTAATTTTGTGCATCTTAAATTCTTGAGTATGCACTTGCTTCATATATTTTTGCCTCCATTTACTCCAGCTACTTAATTCTATATATATTCAACAATTTAGGATAACTGCTATAACAATTTTGAAGTGTGCATAGCTCAAGATTTAGCTTTCATTGTGTGTAGTGCAGAGGTGTGGCTTACAGAAATGAATGTAGAAACAAAACATTCTCAAATAATGACAAAACACAGAGCCCCCACAAAAAAGTAGAGATTATGTTGTTATGCAACTATTACAAATGTTTTTTTAATACAATACTCTGATCCATCAAACTTTGTCAATGAGTTCACAAAAATTATATAAAACTCCAAACTTAACTTAATGATAGCATGGCCAAGTGCAATTGCAATAGCGAAGCATGTAAGAAGCTTTGCAATAACTAGCAAAACCACATTAATAAATGTAGTTGATATACATCAATAGACATTAATAATTAGTAATTAGTAAACATGGTTGAAATACATCAATAAACATTAATGGTATACATTTAATATTATTATTAATATTAATATTAGTATACATTAATATTAATATTAATATCTAATGTATATATTTAATATTTAATATTAATTATATACTAATGTATATATATTAATATTAATATTAATATTAATATACTAATGTATATATATTAATATTAATATTGTATTGAAATTCTTAAGACGCATGAGGCCACCACCTGCTGCGCAATGTGGAGCCCCAGAAACAGATTGGAGGCGGGAAGAAGATTATTATGACCTTGGCACGGTGCAGGACAGCGCCATTAATGGCGAGCAAAGCCCGACGCGGTCTGTGGAGAGGTATTTACAGGCGGCAATTCAGTAAATTTTTCATTATGCCTTCGACTGAAGAATACTCTGTTCGGTTTGTGGTGAGTTCGGTGGGTGAGGTCGACAGGGAGCCCCACCTCAGAGGGGAAATTCGAGCTGGTTCTGGCTCGAATTAGCAGCGCTTCAACTCCTCTGGAGCTCTACGCTCTGGAATTCTGTTATCAGTTTGGGGTAAGTGCTTCATCCGCGGCAATTTCAGTTTTTCTATCTCTGTTTCTCGGTTCAGTGTATCCATTGTATTTTGTTCGGTTTCACAACTCGGTTCGGGGTCTTTGCATGCTCTGAGGAGCAATTCTGGTTTCCACTCTGCTTTGTTGAAAATCATTGTCCTTATTTGCACCATGAAAAAACCTGGGAAGCGCTCTCGCTCTGGGGATAAACCTGGCAGCAGCAAGCGACCCGCTGCTCGCCCTCAATCCACTCCTCTGCTCACCACCATCAACCTCACTTCTCCCCCTGAGGATTCCCCTGCTTCTAACCCCACCCGCCATCCGATACCCAACAGCGCTTTCCAATCCACCCACTTCAAATTTCAGAGCAACCTGAACCGCCCCTTGATTTCTGCCCAGATAACCATCTTGATGACGGAGGAAATCAACCATGTCCCTCCAATATCCTGCATAGACCCTAATTCTTCCAACAGCAGTGACCATTCCTTTGCCCAATTCGCCATTGCTGCAAAGAAGGAGGATGTTCCAGTGATACAGGTCGACTCGCCTTCTCCAATTCCTCCCCTGAGTGACTGCATCAACCTTTTCCTGGACCCCGATGCTGGCAACACCGACAAAGACGAGGAAGGCAACGTGGAGCATGACAAAGAGGGGCTCAGCCACGACAACGCGTGTCAGCAAGATGAGGAGACACAGGGGGAAGAGGACAGCTGAACAGTTGGCACTTGTGTTTGCACTTTTTGGTTTTTTGGAATCCTGCTTTGGGTGTTGGCTCGGTTTTGAGAATTTCCAACCGCAGCGAATGCAATTGTCTTGGTCTCAGTACTCTCTCTCCCAGTTTCTCAGTATTCTCAGTACTCTCTTTCTCTGTTTCTTTGTAATGCCAATGAATTTGGCATTTTGTTCAGTCTATCTGGTTGTTAGCTTGGATGAAATCCCCAGCTCTTCTACTATGGGGAATTTTTGTAACATATGTGATGAGCAGGCTTCTGTAGCTGCCCCCTACTGTAATTTTATGTTTACCAATTAATAGAAATAGCATAGTCTTTTACCGAGAAAAAATAATATTGTATTGAAATTCAAATTGAAAAATATATCACAATAACCTAAATAATATTAAAACCACTATATAAAAAAAATAAAAATTATAACTAATAATTATTAAATGTTGTTAATTGTAAAAAATGGTATTATATTAAGGAAATAAGTATATTTCAATATAATAATTATAATATGTGATTATATAATTATATTACATTGTAATATTGTTTATATTAAATCTAAATGAAGAATATTTAAACAAAAGGGAACAATATTTAAATCCAACCAATATGAACCATTAATTATATTAATTGTATTGAAATTTTTATTAATATAATATTATAATATTATTTATATTAAACCCCGCTGAAGAATATTTAAACTCAAGGGAACAATATTAAACCCAAGGGAACAATATTAAGCCCTTGCAATATGAACCCTTAGATTAATAAAGCTAACGAATTGATACAATAAACCCAAGCGAATAATAAACCCAAAGGAACAGTAAACCCAAGTGATCAATATTAAAACCCAAAGGGATTATGAACCCAAGGGAATAATATAACACCTTGGAAATACGAACCCTTCCATAAATAAAGCCCAAAGGATTAATATTATTAACACAAAGGAATAGCAGAGCGAATAGAACAATATTTACCCTATGAATATTAACCCTTACATTAATAAACCGAAGGGAATAATAAACCCAGCAGATTATACTAAAACCCAGGGCATTATGAACCGGAGAGAACAATATTAAGCCCAAGGGTAAATATTATAAAACCAAAGTATATAAACCCTATCAAAAATATTATAAACCCTAAAACAAACATGATTAGCCATTGTAAACCATGGTACATTTTCGTATTGAGACAATCTTTGTCACAATACGATGTGCAACCATAGTTGGCAATGTTTAACAGTGATTCATTTCTGTATCGAGACAATCTTTCTGAGAATGCAATGTAGGACCATGGTCAATTTTCATATTCAAACAATTTTTGTCACAGACGTTGGAGCATGGTTGAACATGAATGATCGTCGTTGACCATGATTGAATTTATACAACATGGCTGACTATGGGTGACCATGGCCGTCCATAAATCACCATAATAGACCATGGTTTACCATAATTGTTCATAGTTGTCCATGATCTCGATATTATAAACCAAAGGTGGTAATAAACCCAACAGATCAATACTACAAACCCAAGAGAATAATAAACCCAACAAATTAATACGCACAACCCAAGGGAATAATATTATAAACAAGGGATTATGAACCGCAGAGATTAATAATAAATCGAAGGGATGAATATTATAAACCCAATGTATATAAACACAAAGATAAAACATTAAAAACCCTTAAACAAACATGGTTGACCATGGTTGATTTTCATATTAACATAATCTTTGTCACAGTGCGACATTGGCCCATGCTTGACTATGATTAGCCATGGCTGAGCACAATTGCTCGATGGTCTTCATTGGCCATTATTCACCACGCCCAATGATGATTGACATTATTAGCCAAAAAAAAAAAAACTTAAAATCCAAATGATTAATAGCCCAAGGCAGAAATATTTAACCCAACAGAACAATATTAAACCCTATGAAATAATATAAACCCAACATATATAAACCCCAAGACAAATATTATAGGTTGTGCAACAAACATGCCTATCCATGTATGGTCATGGTTGATTTTCATGTTGCTACAATATTTGTCACAATGCGACATTGGACATTGCTTAACCATGCTTCAAACATGACATGAACAAATCAAAGGCATTGATACCATTAACGAAAGGGAACAAAAAAAAGTAGGGAATCAATACTAAAACCCCAAGGAATTATTAACCCAAGTTAAGAATAATAAACTGGAGGCAGCAATCTTATAAACCTAGTGTATATAAACCCAAAGATAAATATTACAAACCCCTATACAAACATGGTTCACAATCGTTTTCACCATGGTTGATTTTGAGAATGAGACAATCCTTTTCAAAAATTAACATTTCCACAGATAATTACCATATTGGAACAATCTCCATCAAAATATCACACTTAACCATTCACGACCATGGTTCACCATTGTTAACCAAGGTTGAGTATGAACATCTCTGACCATGATTAACAACAATTCACCATGATTTTTTAAACAATAGTCACAAACCCATGACATGAACATTTTTAATCCAAGTCATATAGAGTGAAAAATAAGCAATGTAAACCACTAAATAAACATAAAGCTCTAACTTTAATACCATAAACCTCAAAAATATTTTCTACAAACCACAAGCATCAATAAACTAAAAAGGTTGACACTAAAAGCCCAATCAATTACAAACAAAAGAGAATACCATGAAACTAAAGTGTTTTTATTAAAGCATAAGAACATAAATAAAATAAACAAACAATTTGTATGGCCAGAAAACATAATGTAGAAAGATGAAAAAAAAACAAAACACATCTGAATTGTAAAAATGGGAATGTAACAAAAATAAAATCATCCAAAATTTGAAAACCATTCATACACAAGTTTTTAGATAATAACACCAACAACAAACAATTAATTTTGCTAACATTAAAACGAAAAAAATAAATAAATAAATAAAAATAAAAATAAAAATTAATTAAAAAAAAAATTAATTAAAAAAAAATAATTAATTAATTAAAAAAATAAAAATAAAAATAAAATAAAATAAAATTATTTTGTCTTTCACATAAAAAACCACTTGGATTAAGAACTTTGATACAGCGTATTTTGTCTTTCACATAAAAAACCACTTGGAATAAGAACTTTGATACAGCTTAATTTTGTTTTAATTGTGTGCAAGTTATTATGCATTCATTAATATTAAAATAATTAATATTTATGAGAACTCTATTAGTATTAATAAGGAAATGATGTTCTAATGGTTTAGACCATAATATTTTACATTTAAACATTGTTTTATGATTGTTGAGTTAACATGATGTTGCTTGTAGGCAATGGTTCATTTAGCTTTTCCACCTAGGTTTTTTAGACACTGCATAAACTTTTGAATGTTAATAGAATAATAGTAAGAATTTGTTAGTTGATTTAACCTATTTTATATTAAAAATGTGTCATAAACTTAATAAAGACATAATTAGTCTTATTTTTTTTATAAAACAAATCTTTGATATAGATTTCATGTATAAAGAAAGCAAGAAGTTCACATGCAACAACTAGTTGTATCACGTCAAAGTTGCTTTTTATTCTAGAGGTATACATACATGGCATTGATGCAAAAGAATAATGATAAAGCAAATAAAAAGCAATGTAGTGAAGTGTGTGGGCATTAACAGTCGAAGACAACTAAGATCACCTCATTCATGGCCTTAAATTGCATCCTCCTATACACGAGTGAAGCCACCTATAAGATGATGACAATGGAGAGGAGAAGAAATAGTTTAGTGATGTTAAATAGAAGCCAAATGTTTTGAACCCTAGACAAAAATTGTGTCAATCTTTTGAACCCTAAATTGTGCAAAAAGTGGTAATTATGTATATGTTTAAAAAAAGTTGTGCATGTTTACAATCTTATATTCTCCACACTTTATTGATAATCCACACACATCTTCACATATGCCAAGGATTTACATGTTAAAATGTTTTCAATCTTTATCACCTTATAAGTAAATTGATGCCCAATCATGTTTCAGCGTATAAATGATACTTGTCATTTAATTTCTCTCTTATGATACCTTGTCTCTTCCTTTTGTTGTTCTCTATCTCGAAATGCAAGTGTTTAAAATCATGCCTCCACTATGTTGACATAACTTTATTTTATTGAATTTATATGCAAAGTTTTATGATGGTATTATGAAATACTCTATAGCTAACATTTGTTCAATAAATAACAACTTACATCCTACGTTTTCTATGGTTATAATTTCAGTTGTAAAGTAACCACAATTTTTTTTTCTAATTACATTGAATATACTTTAATGATTTTTAATCTCTTAAGGTTAGCTTTACACATCTTCCATTTTGATGAGATTTAGAATTTCATATACTTCAATTGAAATGGCTACTATGGAATTAGTTCCGAACACTAATGAAATTATTTTATTTTATCGATAATCACATCAACATTTTATTTTAATTAAGTAATTTAAAATATTTAATTATCAAAAAGATTAAAATAATTATAATAATTAATAAAGATAATTATCATACATCACACCTCTCTGAATGGGTGAATAGTGGAGAAAAAGGTGGGGAGTGTCACGACCAGGAGTTGAGTCATGTGCGATAGGTGACAGTGGGAGGCATTTTCAGTTATGTGCGATGAGTCGACTTTGCGACAACACATGAGCTCGGTCAAAGGCGACACGACGAGCAGGAGCGTTCAGTTAAACGCGCCCCAGTGACTTGTGCAACAGTGCGACGAGTTACTTGGAGAGTCAAAAAACCGAGATGGGAAAATCTGCTAAGTATGGGCACACGCACAACGAGTTTATATGGAGCGTTGAAAAACCGATGAGTTGGGACGATGTGTGGAGTTGGACGCCCTGAGCAAGCCATGTGGAAGCGGACCCAAGTTGGTGGGCCGACGAGTTATTGGATATTTTCATGTGCGATTTGTATGGTCGGCCTAAGTAGGCCCACCCACCTTAACACATGGAGGACACATATATATTGGAGATGTCGACTTGGAGGAAAGGACCATTGAACTCAAGTGAACAAGCATTGAGCTAACACTTGGGCGAACAAGGGTGAAAAAAAATTGAGTTGAGGCAAGGCGCAAGCGAATAGGTGGGCCAAAGTGCCGAGCCGAGGAGGAAGAGCGAGTTGCAGGTTTAGCACACGGACGAGTTGTGGTTTGGCAAACAGGCGGACAGTTCTACGGTTGGGCAAGTCTGCACGGCGGGCAGACCAGTGAGCTGAAGGGTGGGCGCAAGAAGGTCTGCACAGTGAGAGAACCGATGAGTTGCGGACGAGTTGGGAAACGTGTGCGATGGTGCAGTAACTCTGAAGTCACTGGCACGATTTCACGACCCGGCCCAGTTGGGTGAGTCTGCACAATGAACAATTCTGCATTGTGTGGACGAGCTGCAGGCAAGTCCGCGCGGTGTGACAAGCTGTGGAGGGTGACCCAATCCAATGGGGTGGGTGCCTCTGCCCAGAGCGACGAGCTGCGACGGTGCGGTGGGTGAGTCTAAACGTGGAGGGTGACCCAACCCAAGGTGGGTGCCTCTACACATTGCAATGAGCTACACGACACAATACAGGTGGGCACAGTTGAACAAAGGGTGATCCAACCTGAAGAGGTGGGCAACCCAACACGAGCAAGCCGAACTACTGAAAATTTGGAAAGTTTACTAAGGGTAAATTTGGAGTTTCCTAGCAAAATTGTACTTGTAAAAGGACGAAATTATTATATGTGGGCAGACTCTAATATTCAGGGAGCTTCCCCTCCCATTTAAAAAGAAAGTATTATGTTCTGCATATTTATGATATGATGATGATGATGATGTAAATGTTATTCCACTGTGTAAATGATGAATGCTTAGTAGAAGTAAAGAAAAATAACTAAGTGTTGAATGTTAAGCGTAACCCGTACTCATAAGTATTGGTGAAAAGAAAGTGGGTAGCAATGTCGCACCTGCCTATGTGAGGTTGAAAGACCACCGCCAGGATAGGGGCATGACAGGGAGAGTGGCATTGGGAATACAATTTCTGCCAAATAATTAATTCCTAATTATTTCCAATAGTATTTCTATGTCATTGTTATCATTGAATAATTACACTTTGGAAATTATCAACAATAAATGCAACAAAAATAGTAAAGATCATAGAAAGGTGACCATGCACAATAGTGACAATATTTTTTCCCTAGGAAACCCAACCTTGGGAGCAAAACCCAACAAATTTTCTTTAGGATAAATTATTCTTCAACAAGGTTTACAAAATTAGTGATTTGTGTATAAATTTGTGCCAATAATCAAAGTCAAAATATCATTCAAACTTGGCCACCCTGTTGTCCTTTAAGTTCAACCCCTCTAGCCATTCTTAAGCCTTGTTTCACCTATATCTACCAAGCTCGTGTGCCCTACTTGCTACTTATACGACCTTCCCACAACCCCTGTGGCCTTCCTTCTACCCCTACAAACTTCCTGCTTCTCACATGTGTAGTTTCCCAAGAGAAATAAGATGATGAAAGAGAGAACATGAATTGTTCTTACTTGATGGTAAAAATGAGATGTCATGTCATCTATTTATACATGATGAATGGGTGTGATTAACCCAAGGGACACACCCCTTCATTTGATTGGGTCAACTTGACTTTTTGGGCCAACATGGCACTCCAAAAAATAAATTTTAATTTTAATTTTTCACAATTCGTCTAGGTTGAATTAGGCATATGGAATACCTCTCAATGCTACACACAAAAAATCAACACTTCCTCTTAGTGAGGGAGGTATTCTCCTTGGCTACCAACAAATTTCTCCTTAGCTGAAATTTCTCCTCCACAAGAAAAGTTCATGAGCTTGCTATGTTGATGTAGTGTCTTTTCATATGCATGTTTATAGATCACTCCATTCTAGAGTAGGTAATGTGACTCCTCACATGCATATTTCTAGATCACTCAATCTTGGAGTAGGCATTATGAGTATCCTGGGTCATTTACCCTTGGCCAAATTGGCATGCCCCACACAAAGTCCTTTGTGGATTCTAAGGTAAATGTATTAATCTCCTCTTGTCAAATCAATGTGACCCAACCATAGTCTTTATGGCTTCTCGGGAGAGGATCTTCCCCTAGACCATTCACCCCTAGAAAAATCAACATGGCCCAGATAAAGTCCTTTATAGCTTCTCGGGTGAATTACATAAATCTCCTCTATTCAAATCAGCATGACCCATCCAAAGTCCTTCATGGATTCTTAGGAGAAGATATGACCAACCCTGCATTTTCCTTGAGCCATTCACCCCTATTCAAATTATCATGACCGAGCCAAAGTCCTTTATGGCTTCTCAAGTGAATGTATCCATCTCCCCTGGTCAAATCAGTATGACCTAACTAGATCAGCATGGCTTCTCGTGAGATGATATTCTAAATCCTACAAAGATATCAACACTCCCTCTCAGCAAGGGAGACATTCTACATCACGCCAAGCTTGACTCTGAAGTATACAAACTTCACTCTAGACATAGGCTTGGTGAGAGAATGTATGCAATCTTCTCGTCTATGGATATGTATTGGAGATTCACTACTCCTATTTGCACTGTCTCTCAAATGAAGTGATATTTTATCTCAATATACTTCAACCTATTGGACTCTTCAAAAGCTTAATATAGCTTTGATTATCACAAAATATCAAGGTCATCTTAAGCTCCTAATAAAATAGCCCTGTAAGTAGCTTATGAAGCCACACTGCTTCCTAACTTGCAACATTAGCTTTGATATACTATACCTCTGTTGTACCGAGTGTGATAGAAGTCTACTTCCTACTAAACCAAGATATCATAGTTGATCCTAAGCTAAAGCAACATCTTAAGGTGCTCTTTCTATCCTCTACGCTCTCAGCACAATCTGAATTAGTATATCCATGTAGCCTCACTTCACCACCTGAGATATATCTCATACAATATCCAATTGTACCATGCAGGTACCTCAAGACATGCTTTGTTGCAACCAAATGTATCTGCCTTGACCCAACCATATACTAGCTCAAGGTGTTTACCGCAAAGCAAATATTTGATGTGGTGCTAACCAAGTACATCAAGAATCTAATCAATTGCCTATACATTATGGGATCCACCAAATATAAATTTGAAGCAAAATGACTTAGCTTCTTCAGATTGGTCACCATAGGTGTATCCATGGAATTGTAATCCATCATACTGAATCTCCTCAAACTATGAATAATGTACTTCCCTTGTCCAAGTAATATCTCATTGGGTCACTTCCACATCTCCAATCCTAAGAAATAATGCATTAAGACAAGATCCTTCATTTGATCCTCACTACAACTACTTTCTGGTCACTCTAATTGGGTGCTCCCTCTTACATTGAAGCAGATGCTCCTTTGGAAATCCTAGTTTCTCCCTTTATCACGGAAGAAAATCCTCCAATCATTGTTGCTCCCTTTATCACTGAAGGATATCCTGTTGTATGGCATGGTCCCCTCATAGAAGGCATACTACTTTTACATACCTCCTATCTCTGAGCATCTTGCCTGATAATCTCAACTCATTACATACTCTTAGAAGGTTGCTCCTTCCATTCTACCTGACTATCTGCTCCTTCAAAACTGGAAGCTCTTTTAGTCATCCGGCACAGTCCTGGACATCCTTACAATTTTCATAATCCTCCCTCTCGAACATTGATCTGAAATTAAAAACTTAAAGGTTTCTTGAAAAAGTTTGGAAATCTAGTTTATGTCTTGTGGGCAATGGATCAATTTCCAAAACCACATAAACTTATTGATTTTAGTTAAGTTTTGCAGATATTACCAGAGAAAAATAGTCAATATACAACATCACACAAACAACAATTTGATGATGAAGTTCACCCCTCCTGGGCTATGTCTCTATGTCAAGCTTCGAATGTTGGCCCTTTCTATTATATGCTCAAAATGTATATTACATTAATATGCAATGCTCAAATCACAAAATAAATGTTGCCATTGTGTCAAGAACACCCAAAAACTCCTGGGTAGTCTCTTCTTGGGCTTAAAAAGACTGAAAAATGACCAAGTTAGGCCTCTTTCTCCATTTCTTTGTTGTATGTCCTACAAAATGACAAAATTGGCTAACCAGGTAATAAAACTCGCCTTTCGCAAGGCCATTAAGCAACAATTCATGTATTTTCAGCGCAATTTCCACTGCAACAGGTGCAATATGTCAAACGGTTATTTGGATGCCACGAGCCCAACTACTACCCTTTTACGATCGTATGGTGGGAAATGTGGCTAGGGGTGTGGACCAGAGGCCATGCGCCCGCCGGCAATCCACCCCTTGGTTGCATTGGAGGCCATGTGGCCACAGCTGGGCCACACGCTAATGCTCTCAAGCGAGCCCTCCATCAACAGTTTCGTTGCAATAAATAAGACCCAGGGCTAGGGCTTAACTGCCCTCCCCCTCCATCTATGTATCGGTTATGTCGCGTGCCATATGATTTTGAATTTAAATATAACCAACTGTCTTGTTATAACAAGAACAATCGTGAAACCTAGTTGGTTGGGCGCCTATTCCATGTTTGGGAGGTCATGGGCTCGAACCCCATGGATTTAGTTGGTCCATTAACTAAATTTTTTGTGCCATCCTTGAGGCCATGTGGCACCCTCTAATTGCCACATGTGGTGGCCTGGGATTAGCCCAATTCAAATCACCTTCAACCAATCACGTCGAGCTACATGTCAATCCTAGTTTGGCTCGTTCAACCTTTGCACCTCCCAATTGGCTTGTTGGCATTAGCATGACATCATTGTAGGGCTTGCCCACTTAGCATCCCAATAAACCCTGCAAGTTGACTTTTTAGTTGTTTGCCAAAAACTTCAAAACGCGATAACTTTCACATACGGTGTCAGATTGAGGCGATTCAAGCATTGTTGGAATAAGAACAATGAGATATATGATTTGGTGCCAGTTTCAAGTGATTTTTAGAACTTCGATTTTTGAGCATATTTTTTATCCCCTGGATCATTCCTCCCCATTGGAAGCTTTTAGACCACCAAAAGTCTATTTTTACTCAGCAAGTAAGTGAGGGTGTAGCTCCCTCACTTTCTCGATCTCAATCGACCTTGCTTTACTTGGATTGGTACCTTTGAGCCTCACTCAAAGATACTCCACATTGCCTCTGCATGAAGTTCTTATTCTCCTATCAAGAATTGTGTCTTCATGCAACTCATCTAAATATTCAGGAGAAAAATATTTAATAGATGGAATTTGAACATTCTCTTCACGATCATCAATCATTGGAGCCTCATACAATCTCAAGTTTTCCACAGTCACAGTGGAATAAATTTTCATAGAAGGTGGAAAATCTAAATGGAAAGCAATGTTACCAATCTTCTTCAAAATTTTAAAAGTACCATATCTAATTGGATTGAGCTTTTTACCTTCACCTTAAAGTCTTTCCTTGTTGATATACAACCAAAATTTATCTCCCACATGGAAATCATGATTAACTTGATGCTTGTCATGCCTTTCTTTGTACTTTGCTTTGATTTTCTCAAGCTACTCTTGTACTCTTTGATGCACTAGTTAAATTTGTTCAATGCAATTTTTTGCTTTGTCCACATCACTATGTCCATCTACTGCAATATCTTTACCAAAGATGAAATCCAAAAGGAGACTTTGGTAAATAACCCAAACAAGCTCCAAATGGAGATATTTGCATAGATGAGTTCTTGGCATGATTGTAGGCATGTTGGATGTAATGCAAATTCTCATCCCAAAGTTCAGGATGCTTACCACAATATCCACAAAAGAGATGCACTATTTTTTTTTACCACTTATGTTTGGTCATCAGTTTGTTGATGGAATGTGGTGCTCTTCTTCAATTTTGTGTCCATGAGTTCCCATAAACTTGACTAAAACTTCCCAAAAAATCGAGAATCTCGATCATAAATAATAGAAGTGGGAAACCCAAAGTGAATCCATACATTTTGGAAGAACTTCTTTGTGGTATGTTCAATTTTAACATGTTTCTTACATAACATCAACACACACATTTTGTTGGAACAATCCACAACAACATATAGATAATCATGACCTTTTCTTAACATTAGCAGCCCCCCTACAAAATACATAGAAATACTTTCCAAAGACAAGAGGGAATATGAAGCGGAGTGTATAAACCCATTTTCCTATTGCTAGGACTATTGGTAGCACACATGGAACATCCTCTTACATATCTTGAAACACTTTCATTCATATGAGGCCAATAACAATACCTCTGAATTTGAGCAATTATTTTTCCTACACCAAAGTGACCAACAATAAGAGAAGTGTGGGCTTCCCTTATGACATTGACTCTCTCACCCTGTGGAGCACATAACTTGCCAATATGATACAGCGACTTGTTATGAACATGATAATCCAACTCTTCAACATGATTACCTTGAACCAAAGTTGAATAAACAAATTTAAAATCAACACCTTGAGTATATTGTCCGATATAATTTTCATGCATGATTGAGTTATGCTTAATAATGACATATGCATTAGCAATAGACCTTGATAACATATCAACAACTTTGCTATATATACCTTTCTTGTACCTTGTTACCGAATGAAATTGTTGTAGGAACCCCATCCACCTAAAATGTCTAGCTTGTTGTAGCTTGGTTTGCGATTGTAAATATTGAAAAGGTTCATGGTCAGTATGAATAATCATTTCTTTACCCATCAAATAGTGTTTCCATTTCTTCATGCTTTGTACCAAAGCATACAACTATTTATGATAAGTTGGATAATTAATTAATGCATTGGTAAAGGTTTCATAATGATAACAAATAGGCTTACCATGTTGCATCAAAATTGCTCCCGTGGCATAATCGCTTGCATCGGTTTGAATCTCAAATTCTTCTTAAGATCTGGAAGTGCTAGAATTAGTGTTGTACCAATTTTCTCTTTCATGTGTCGAAGGATTTATGTTTCTTGCCTCCCCACTAAAAGACCTGTTTCACACTTGTCAAAGCATGTAGTGGTGCTACAATAGATTAGAAGCTAGCTATAAATTTTCTCCAATATTGGGTTTCTCCCAAAAAGCTCCTAACTTTTGTTACATTTTTGGGTTTAGGCCAATTCACAATGAGTTCAACTTTTGAGGGATCTATCTTCAAATCACCCCCTCCTATAATATGACCAAAATGAACCAAATATGTTTTCACAAATTCACACTTAGACATCTTCAAATATACTTTATCTCTTTTCAAGACATCTAAAACTTGTTGCACATGCTTGACATGCTCTTCACGAGTCTTACTGAAAATTAGAATATCAACTAAGTAGACTAAGAAAAATTCATCAAGGAATGGTCTCAACACATCATTCATAACTCTCATGAATGTTACAGATGCATTACAAAACCCAAATGGCATAACTAACTATTCAAATAAACCTTGTTTTGTATTGAAATCAATTTTCCAAATTTCATCTTCAACAATCCTTATTTGATGATAACCGCTTCTCAAATCTAACTAGTGAAGTAAACAACATTCTTTAACCGATTTATCAAATCATCAATGTGAGGAAGAGGATAACGATTCTTTATCGTGATCTTGTTCAAATCTCTAAAATACACACACATGCACCATGTATCATCCTTCTTTGCAACCAAGACAATAGGAGACCCACAAGGAGATGTGCTAGGCCTGATGGCCCCTTTGTCAAGCAGATCTTGAATTTTCTTTTTGATTTCTGCATTCTCCAAAACTAACATTTTGTATATGCCAATGTTAGGAATAGATGCATCTTGTTGCAAATGAATCTCATGTTGGATTCCTCTTTTAGGAGGCAACCCTTCAGGTTCCTGAAAAATCTTGTGATATTTGTTAACAACTTCAACCAAATCATGCTTGAGTTTAGAATCACATCCTTTGAAAGCTTCAGATTCAGTGGTATCTTTAGCTTTAATCATCAACAACACAAAATTCTTACTAGCATTAACAGGCCTTTTCATTTGATCAATACTTACAAGAGATAAGTTCATCTTCTTTCAAATTTCTCTAACAATACACTCAACTCCGTCTTTAAAATGATGATATTTTTTCTCATGATGATCTAATATGGATTTTTTGTCATATACGTATGAATTCCATAAAACAATTCCGCATATGTCAAGTGGTACAACATCAAGCTCTACCTCATCAATAAAGTTTGTGGTGATGGCGAATTTGAATTTACACTTTCTTGTCACTTGCAATTTGGTATCTTCACGTACCCAATCCATATGGTGAGGTTTAGTACGAGGTATAGTTTCTAAGTTTAGTTTCTTGACAATTGCTTCAGAGATAGGATTGACTTGGGATCCACTATCAAACAAGGTATCAACTTTTATATGTTTTGTAACGACCCTTATATGAAAAAACTCACTTCTTTCTTTATCATCTTGAGACTCAATAGGCTTACTATAAGAACTAGTGCTTGCATTAGAAGCTTTTCCTTTAATCCCCATGGTTGTGATTTTGGTTTCATCACCTGAATCAGATCCTAGATCTTGTTGATGTTAGGATATTTCGACACATAGGAAATAGTTAAGTTCAACTTGGTCTAGTATAGAGTTAGGTATAGAGTTAGGTAAAGTGTGTTTCTTTACCGTTGTACATTTTGTAACTTACAATCCGACGGTCATGATATGTAGTGATCCGACGGTTCATTCTCTCCTCGGTATACCGACACTTGATCCGTGGCTTGACACCCGATTGGTCCATGAATTCTATTTAAAGCGCATGGAGGGTCATTTGTAGGTTAACCGTGCATGAGAGAAGCTTATGTAAATTTTCATTCTTTTATTAATAAATTGCCTGTAGTAGCCACGTTGGCGCCGGCCGTGGACTGTTTCCCTCTCTGAGGGTTTTAACCACGTCAAAATACTGGTGTATTGATCTGTGATCTGTTTGTGAGCGGTGTCCTTTTGGTGTTCTGTCTGAGGAACTTACCCTGTAAATTCCTACATGGTATCAGAGCTATTTGAGGGCCGCGTCCGTTGGTGATCCAAATCTGAAGCCGGTAAAACTGCATGCGGCTGTCGTTTCCTAGATCTACTGTTTCTGACTGCTTTCGGGCCGAGAGGATTGCTCTGTTGTGTTTGGAGCATCTGTTCCAGTGAGGAACCCCTTTCGCTTCATGCGAAAAGGTTTTCGGTAGCCTTATCTGCGTCATTTTTAAGATCTGGAGGTATACAGTCTTTATTTGCAGTTTACTGTTATTTTCTCTCTGCTTATTTCGGTTTCGGTTTATTTAGATTTTTTTTTAACCGGATCTATACCTTTCATTTCTGCGTATGCTCTTTGCCCTGCGACTTGTGCGATCTGGGCAAATTAGAAACAGAAAGGAAGGATTTTTTCTCATGTGTATGCTCTTTTCCCTGCACCTTAGTGTGATCTCGGAAAATCAGAAACATTGAGAAAAATATTTAGTTTTTCGGCTAAAGCTAACTTTGATCCACAAGGTTCAATTTTTTTTAAGTATTTAGTTTTTTGGGTAAAGCTAACTTCGAGCCATAAGGTTCGTTTTTCTTTGCATGTCCGTGTTGGGTTTTGTGTTTTGTGTTTTGTAGGGAAAAAGAGGTTTCTCAAGGCAAGA
>APFE030062189.1:0-18104 GCA_000404065.3 Pinus taeda | reverse complement strand
GGAATGGCTTGTCACTTTGTTCTTAGGAGAATTGAGCTCACTCTAGAAGGAGCAAAGGAACTTGTTGTTTCATATTAGGTCTTATTTTATTTAATTGCTTAGATGTTTGATGTTTGAGGATTTGATTGATGAATGAGTTTTCAATTAGAGTCTTATCAACATATGAGAGGACAACAAGAGTCTAAGTTAGGCTCTCTCTCTATTTGATTTGTATGATAATTGGAATTCATCTTTTTGCTTTTATGTTTCAAGTTATTTCATTTAGTTTATGCTTATGGATGAATCTTAGTTTAGTTTGGATTAGTACATGAGAGGACAATCAAGAGACTAAGTTAGTCTTTCTCTCGTTGAATCTGAACAACAACTAAAGTTCATTCCCTTGTTTGCATTTCAAGTTTCTAGTTTTATGGTTTCTCTATGATACTGTAGGGAAGGACAACCAGGATATCCTTAGTTAGGAGCCTCTTCCCTTGCATATTATATTGAACCGTAAATAATTTCATTAGACATAGAATTAGCTGCCTACTCCTGCACATATAGTGCTGGCATCATCAAAAGCTTACGAGTTTCCCTGGTCGATAATTTAATGCAGCAATTTAAGCACAATAAATTGCCCAACATCCTCATCCCCTCCCTTTTCATTTTCTTTGTCATCCTTCTTATCCCCACCATGCCACATTCCTTCCCCCGCTTTCTTTCTTTCCCTGGTCATTTTTAGCCCCTTCTTAATTGTGACCATCCTTTTTATGTGTTAATATCTTCATATAATTCTTGGATAATCTACAAATTTGAATCATATTCGAGCATTGATATAATAACATTCAACATTAATGATAGCATACAAGCATAGTAGAATGTAGTACAACACTTTTGATCATTTAAAAATTATTGTAATCCATAGTAGTATTGAAGGGTGGGTGTAAATGGATATGGAGACAATGATGTTGTTTATGCTCTCCCTTTTCACTCTCTTTTGGGATGTAATAACCCATTTGCGTTGAGAAGTGGAAACTAATGGTATTTCTTAGTGCAATTTTAGGTGTGTTTCATGTAATAAGTTGGGAAATTCCCTATTGATTGTTATTCTATACTATTTCATTTTGGTTATGTTACCCTTGCTATCGAATGTAGAGAGTGGAACCATTATTATTCCTTCTAAAATGCGCCAAAACAACAACACCAACAAGGACCTCAAAGGAAACTCATCTTTGTTATATAAACTTAGCACCTTCATTTTCCTTAGAGATCCATTCACCCTTATTGTCTTTAATGTCTTCTTTGAATTCATATTTTTCCTTCTTACTATCATCTTCTCCTCCCTTTTAGTTCTCTCCACTATTTTTTTTTTTTTGGATAACCAATGAGGCCAATGTAGGTGGCAACTTAACGAAATTTATACAGCTGCAAATTAATGTATTTTTTGTTGAAATATTATAACTATGGAGATTGCAACATATGACACATATATAAATGTATAACATATCATGAAATAATAGGGAAGGAAACTTTGTTGCAACTATTTCATTCAATGTAATATTATGATTAAAAGTTGATCCAATGCATACTTAACGCCATCTCCAATTCTACTTGGATGAATTGTTAAATGTGGTGCAAATAGATTATGAAATATTTGAACAATAATGTCGAGGCTATTAAATATAAATGACATGAAAAGGGTATTGGTTTTGCTTGTTCTACCTTATCGTGGCTAGTGGATGTTTTTCTTTTATTTTGGTAAGAAATTTTTTTATGGATGCTACAAAAGAGTTACATATATAAATAGTTAGTGCACACCCTAGTCTGTGACTTGGAAAACCAGACAATCGATAGTGCAGGGATATTTTTCAAAGTTGAGGCCTCAGAATTCCAAGCAAGTGTACCAACATGAGTATTTCCAAAACTAACAAGTTCTAACCACCTTACATGCCTAGACTAGGAGACAAAAATAAAAGAGAACAAGAAAATAGCATGAAAATCATGTTTACGGAGATGGCTCCACCTCTATGGGTTGATTTCCCTTCTAGAACATCCTAGGCATTGGGGAGTGCACATAACTTTTGAATATGAAAATAAACCACATTTCCCCACCACCTACACGTCCATCTCCTAGATTTCGTGTTGAATATCTAGTGGAATGTGGGTGTTACACTGTGGAGTTGATGACTCGACCTAAAACTAGGCTTTGAAATTCCCTCATGTCGCATAATAGGTTTCCTAGACTCGATAGTGAGCTCATTGACATGGCATGGAAGTAGTGGGTTTCAAATACTTACACCTTTGTGGACTAATATCTCCATGAAATAACACTTCAAAGCATCCCAAAGTAGGTAGTAAGGAGCCACACTCTTTTCTTTGCTTCTCACCAAGTTAGTAAAATTGTGCCTTAAATTTTTCTCACTTCCTCAAAATAAAAATAGTAGCTAGTCCAAATTCTCCCACTAAAGAAAGCAGAGAGCATGGGGGAAATAGCTTAACCAACATCCATAGAAAGAAAAATGAAGGTTTCTCTTTCAAATAAAACTCTAGGGGGCTTCAAAATCCATACACATACCATCATTAAGAAAACATATTACAATGGATTTCCCTACAACATAGCTTGACACGAGATCATTTTTCACAATTCTTTTTTGCATAGAATAGGGGAGCGAGATGGTGTACTAATTGAATGTAATGACCTCTCATGGCACATCATACCTAGATAGTTTCCATCATGTTTAACAAGTGAGGGTTTATGCCATATCCTCTTCTGTCATAACTCATTGGGATGTCAAACATGTGCCATCCCATCTATCACCTCTCTAATCACCCCATACAGGGGGTGGCTAATGGATGTTATTTCATGGTATAAAATATTTGAAATAATGCTTGAATTGTATTATGAAGATACAAATCTTTGTAATTCAATGTAACAACCCCAGGTTAAAGTTTCATGTAATAAAGGATATTAAAGGAAAAAATAATAAGGCTAAGTTCATGGGACACATATTCCAAGCTGAATGTTGGGAAAACACTATAGTGGGTATTACTTGTGGTTTATTAATGGCTAGGGAAATTGGAAAAAGGAATTGGCAAAGGAAAAGAGGCAATAACTGGCATTTAATTATAAGTAATAAGGAAAATAGGAGAAAAGGAAGGTGAAGAGACACAAATATGCATCCAAGGGAAATTAGAGGAAAAATAAAGAAATAGGAAGAAAAAGAGGCATCAATGATAAAAATGCATCAAAGAAATAATTCGTAACTTTTTTCAATTGAGTTTTTGGCACTCATACACTCTTGCACACTTAAAGAATTCTTGGAGCACTTTAGTATTCTCTTGGATTTGGAGAAGAACAAGCAAAGGAAAGCAAGAGAGTGCAAGGGGAATGTTTGATCAACAACTTCAGTAAGAGGATTTTACAGGTAATAGGTTGCATGTATGATTTCCTTGCAGAGGTGTGAATGCATGGTACCTGCATTTGTTTATTTGGTTCATTCGTTGTCATTGACATGGGTTTTTCCTGGTTTGACAATGGTTTCTACCTTGAATTTCCATTTCCTGGATAGCTAGGGTGTGATGGGATTCATTATTTGAGCTTTGAATTGGTAGAAAGTTTTTGATCCAAGTGAGGTGGTCTCAGAAAAATCCCAAAGGTTGGGTGTGGCAATGGTTTTCTCCGATAAGCCCTTAACAGGTGGGTGGGGACAAGAATATTCCTCAATGTATGGTGAAGGAATTTTGAGGCATCCAAGTTTGGTTTGGTTTTGTGATCTCAGGACTGGTTTATGTGAGATCACAATAGTTTGAGGGTGGAGGTAGTTTATCCTCCAGAGTCCTTGTTTGGTCATATCTTAATTTATCCCATGAGATCCCACATTCATGCTTGGAATATGACACAGGAGTGATTGGTTGAAAAAAAATGGTTTAGCCCAGCCTATCGTCGGGTGGTACATAGAAGTCCCTGAATTGGTTGGATTTTGCATATGTTAATAATATATATTTTTCTAATATGAATAATGAGCACATGTACTTATTATTATGATGATTTTATGGAAGATTTTTCATGGTTTCTATTTTGGTTATGTGCCTGGTTCTATGATGTATTCTAATTATGGCTCTCGTTCATGATTTCATAAATTATTAAATGGTTGATGAATGCATGGGAAAAAAAGTGTTTTGAAACTAGTATGAGAGGGCATTGAGACTTCTTGGTGATTATCAGATGATATTCAAAAGTTTATGATCAGATATGCATTCATGAACTATAGCATTCATGTTTACCATATGTTTGACGGAATGTATATCATGTGCTAGGCATGCCTCAGTCAGGATATTGTTCAAGTTTTGAATGGTTTGCATTGTTATCATCTTGTTTATGTTGCTGGAAAGTTATAGGTAGGTTTGGGTAGTGATATGGAGGCTAGCCTGAAAACTGCAAGCACAAAACTGAGGATTTTGGGTCATAACCACACAGTGGCAGTCTTATGGGTGCACTTATAGCCTCATAACCACATGCACAATATGTCAAGGGTGTGGTTGTAGATTCAAGTAAATAAAAAAGGGTTCCATCTCAGGGATTGATCACTTGGGGTAGTTGTCAGGCTCATGAGTGATCTGTAATCCCTTAGGGATACTAGTAAGCTTTCAGTTTGTAATCCCCACTTCCATAACTGGAACTTGGAGATCAAGTCACGTCATAGTAACAATCAACTAAAGTTTACCCTCGAGAGCTTGTAAAAGCATGTAAATGTGCGGTGGGGGGTTACATTCAATAATTTATAATGTAGTAAATAATTACTATTTTGAACATTAGATACTTAATATTTTAACTAATTAGTCTTTATAGGGTTTCAATGGGTAATCTATGAGAAGCCTAAATTAGGTATCAAGGCAATTATATGCATCTAGATAAGGTTTCTCTAAATCATTTTACTTACAACAAAGAGATCAATAATTATATCATATAATACATACAAAAAAATTCAAACTATTATCAAGAATACATACATAGGTGGCCACATTCTTTCTTATCATTAATATTATAACTACCCGAATGTAATAGAACTACGAATTGTAGTAAGGAGATTTTATGATTTCAAAGAGTTCAATTTTTATTCATTGAGGGTTAAGTCTTCCAAATGGAGAGAAAATTATAGTTATGAAACCATCCCATAACATCAATGTACATATCGAGGATGATCAAGTTAGGTTTCATTAAAAGGAACCATAATGTCCCCTTTCACTGGTTATTGGGAAAGCTCCATATAAGTTTAGTTTTGCATAGAAATGAAAGGATTTAATAATTTTTATAAAATCTAATGGCCATAACTTATTGTGATTGGAGAAATATTTGCCACAATCCCTCATTTACCTAAATATGAGTTTCTATGCTTGGTTTACTAAGGCCACAAGTTGAGTGTCTCATGGGGCGCGGGGGGCGGGGGGCGCGTGTATTAGGTAATTGTTACATCGTTAACCAAATTATAATATAAATATGAACTAAAGATAAAATTTGTCTTAATGAAAACATAGGGGTGCAATACATTTCTAAGAGTATATCATATTCCTTGTTTAAAGCTTATGTTGTTGAGAAAACAATTTCATAAGATCACGACTAATTTCAGGGCACGGTTCAAAGTTTAAAAAGTTCCAATGATGGGGATAAAAAAAAATAGAGTTTCCAAATTATACTTTACCTCATTACCTTCCCAATTATATATTAGTTACTCCATTTAAATAATTATTTACTCATTTAAAGCTATCACAAGTCTTCAAATTGGTTTCAAGGACATGGTCTAGGTATCTTGCTTAACAAATTTTCCAGATAGGTGAATGTAACCACTCGTCCCATATCTAACCACTTGCATCGCCTTGCTAGGGTAGAAATGAGAGGAGGAGCTACTATGACATGGATCAACCTCCTAAGTATAGTCATGGAAGTGGAATCGACAAACCGAAAATATACTAACCTTCCTCAGGAGCTACAGGGCACCCAAGAGCCAAACAACCTCTTCAGGTGCCCAAACCCTTAGCTAACTTTACTTTATAAGGATATGGACTCTCAGTCGCTTGCATTACAAGGAAATACAACAATTGTAACCCTACAGTTGCATGGATAACCCTGCCTCCCAGAGACTGTAGTCTAGAGTTCCCAGTTCTATGCATGCGAGCTTGGAATCCGAGCCACTTTTTGAGGGTTAGGATGCAGACCTCTGCCCAACACTTGATAGGACTTTATAGAATGATAAATGACACTATTACAAAGACATTAAAACAAAACTTAGTTAAGAACTTGACATAACCATGCCTAACCATGACAGACAATTTGTCAAACACATTGTCAACATGTAATCTACAGGTCATAAGTGCATACCTAAACATAGGGGTCTGATACTTATCTGAAAATAATCAAGGTCTAATGCCCTATCGTAATATCTACAAAAACATATATTAGTTCCCACATTAAATAACCATTCATTTACCAATCAAAACATGAGGAGGGCCATAACCAGAGTCTATCATAAAACCATGCTTATAAGTAGCATATAAACAACATAATAAAAATGATAGAACAACCATCAAAGCCACATAATAACAAGTATAACTACTCTTGAAATAGAAGAGGAAAATTTATCTTATTAACATATGCAAAAGGCAACCATGTCATGGACTTCCACGTACCACCCAACCATAGATTGGGATGAACCAAATCCCTCTTTTAGTCAATCATCTTCATGCCATATTATAAGCATGAATGTGGGATCTCATGGAATAAACCAAGCAAAACCAAACTAGGGCTTCTAGAGGCCAAACCACCTCAACCCTAAACCAATGATTCCACCTCATGGTCGGACATCACTAACCATCACTAGATTGGTCCCTACCGAAGTTGTCCAGGGCTCAAGAGCATTTGTTCCAACCCATCTCTAGGAAAAGTAACTCTAGCCACAGCTACCACAAGGCTCTAGAGCATTTGTCCAACCAAGGATTAAATACTATTAAATCAACCCACTAAGGGTTCCAAAGCATTTTTCCAACAAACGATTCCAAGAATAGTAACTCAAGCCAAGTTGTTATAGGGCTTCCAAAGAGTTTGTCAAACCAAGGCACAAGGAACTAATAACTCAACCCACAACCATAGGAACATGAACACCAATAAAAAACAATCAAGTGGGAAACCCACAACACCATGCTTATCCAAGAAATGGAAAGGCTAGGAAAAATGACTGTCAATCCAAGAAATACTTCATGCCAATAACAAATCAGAACCAAATAACCACATGCATATACCATGCAAGCCAAAACTAGCAAGGAAATCATACATGCAACTCAATACCTACAAAGATAACTTATAGTAGTTGTTGATCCCGTTGTCCCCTTGATCTTTCCTACTTTTCTTTTGCCTTCTTTCTATAAATCCAAAGTATGCCAAAATCCTCCAAGGGTGCTCCAATAAAACTTTGTACAAGAGTATGAGAGAGAGATAATAGAAAGAGAATGCCAAAGGCTGAACTGAAAAAAGTTGTTCCTTCAGAAAATAAGTATGTGTGCCTAGTGAGAGTTTGTTTGTAAGTGTGTCAAGGTTCTTCTATTGTGGAGGGAAGGAGAAAGTGAACCTCTAAGAGAGAGGTAATAGTACCTCCCTAGCAGAGACACATGTGAACAGAAAGGATTTTTGTAATATCCACGAATAGTCCACAAAAATGTGACAATCATTGCAACCAATACAACACATTCTCAATATGATAATCACTAAAATAACCGAAATATTTCAACAAATTTAGTACAAGTGAAAGAAAACATGAATCATAAACATTCACATAATAGTCGTACCATTATTCATAATCCATGCATGAAGAATGTGTTGGCCATCATCCTTCATAAATTAAGTAAAAGTCCCAAGACACATGTATACATAGAACAACACTATCTCCAATAGTGGAGCATTAGATTCACCACTTGCTCCTCAAAAGAACTAGATTGTCTCTCTAATGCCTCACAGGATGAGCCAAGGTGAAAAATCCCCTGCTCATACAATGAGGGTGTATATATAACCAATTGGGTGATGCTTCACATCCCTTGTGACTCTTTGACTACCCTCATGAATGTTTGAATTCCTATGACTTTTTGACTTTACCTGACTCTTCATATTATGTATGTGTCTTTTAGACTTCCACTTTATAATACATTTTGAATAGATAATTACATAATCCATAATAATGATGTGACATATGATGAATCATGACATGACATGAGATGAAACTACTGACATGGTAATTTCAAGCCATTCTTTCTGCTCCTTTCTATGTGTCTTCATGGGAATGCTCTTTTTCCACCTCCATATATCTTGGAGGTAAGGTGTCTTTAGCGATATCAGGTCTTAAGTTGCGGTCGCAAACTGGTCTCCGTTTGCTTTCTCTTGATTGATAAGCTTGAACAATCAATTAAAAAGATGTCTTCTAGCATTTTTCCCTTCTCAATATCATTCTTCATCATCTTGTCATGGTATGATAGAGTAGCTACATTTGCAATTCACTCATGATAAGATGACATCGGTAAGATAAACCACTAGTATAAGATGTTTCATGTTGATACACTGATTGAGCCAAATCTGAGTTTAAGGTTTAGGGAGAGGTTCAATGACTCTGAAGTATGTAGCTCAGGTAGTCAGGGGTGAAGCTTGAGCGTTGAGACTAATCAATGTGTAGTTCAAGACTGGACATGCATATTGCATAGTTTTGGGGCTCAGTGAGTCGGGCTGAGGGTTTTTCACTATGTTAGCCAACTGCACAGTTCTGGAAGGCATATGAGACTTGGTGATTTTGAAATTGCACAGCTTCAGGAGCTAAAGGGTTGGGATTGATCTTAGAGACTTTGCAATGCATAGTTGGGACCAGGCTGGGGGGTTGAATTACGTAATATCATTGGAATTGTAGAGTGCCTAGTCTTAGGAGGTAGGAGCTGTGCATTGCATAATATCAAGAGGTAGAGTTGGAGCTTGAGGGATGGAACTCCGCAATGCGCATTTCAGGAGGGCCAAATGAGGCTAAGTTGCTTGGTTGGAAAGTTTTCAAAATTTGACTAAGCGTGGGATCAATGAAGCTGATGTGAATAGTGATGAGACTTGACTATGATCACACATTAAGAACACTTGATGACAAAAAAACATAGATCATCCATGACACATGAAAAACATATTTCCCTCAGTGTGACAACTTTGCGATGACATATGAAAAGTACAAAAATAAAGATACATGTTAGGCCCCTATACTACTAGTGTAACCCGTTATTTTTATTAGTACAACCCACTTATTATATTGATTTACCCATGCAGTGCCCATATTGTTACTATTGTGCCCCATAGAAGCCCACTATTGTTATTATTGTGCCCTTACATTATTATTGTTATGTCAGCTCTAATTATGTTATGACCCTTTAGACTCCTATATATAGAAAGGAGGTCTTTTCATTTGTATCATCCAAGAATTGTTCATTTATGTAATGTAAAGGAGGTTGCCCCCTCGAAGAGGCTAAATTCTAAGTCGTTGATCTATCTTTTCTATCTTTTCTTGAGCTGGTTTCATAACATTCATTTAATGTATATTTTTAGAAAAAAGAAGGCTCTATGTCTAGTGTAACAAATGGTTTCATGAGGAGGATTGGAAGTTTTTGTCATAAAGCTATCCTAGTGTATTGAATATCATTAGCCTTCATCCCCATGGGTGTGTTAGATATGTTTTTCTTTTATAGTCATGGTGAGTGTGTAACTCGTTGGAGTGATTTGGGTGAGGACGAGGATCAAACCTACTAGCTACAACTATAACACTAAGAGTTTATTGAACAACCCACAAGATAAATATACCAATAACTTATGACTTAGAAAAATTTGAGGCTCCATGTGGTTGATGGAGCCTACTTCTTGAGCCTTATTACAATAGGCCAAACATCTATCTTGGCATTTAACCTGGGTGGATGGGAAAACAAATCATACTCCTAGCCATTGGAGCTACTAAGATGGGATTGGGGTGTCAGATAAGTTAAGAAGGGTAATTTAAAAAAAAAAATTTGTCAAGGCACATGGACAAAAGAGGGATTCCACTAATGAAAAGGTAAAGAATATAAGTTTTTGGAGATTGGAGGATGGGGCTCAAGAAACATCTTTACTTTTGTTTTAAATATCTCAAGAAAAAATGGATGGAGATTATTATTAGGAATAGGTGTATAGTGTGAAGTGGTAAAAGGGAAATATATAGAAGATGCATTTGTAGAGGATATGCTAAGATATTCTATAAGGTCTCTCAAGAACATATCAATTATTAGGATGGAAACTATGAAATCTTCTACTCTTATTAGAACATGGTTAGCTTAGAAGATTGGTGATGGTTGAAGGATAAGAATAGTTGATGATCCTTGGGTTGGTTGCAGTGGAAATTTTACATTACCAAGTGGTCTTATTAATCAACTCAAGAAAAAGGGAATATGGTCCCTCACTCATTTGAACTCCATGTTGTAACAAGAATGGAAAACAATGGAATATAAAAGGCTTAAAGGAGAATATTTTATCTCATGAGAGGATTATTTACATAAACTAAAAGGAATCCATGCCAAACTAAAGGAGGAGGAGGATGAAATTATTTTATAAAAAACCCTTTGGAGGCTCATATACAACAAAGATTGGGTTTATGGTATTGAATGAAGAAGCCCTAGTAGATGAACTAATATGGAGGCAGAAAAAATATCCTAGAAATTTAAATGCTCCCTAAAAAAATTGATTTTCATATGGCTATATTTAATTAATAAGGTACTTCATAAATTTTACAAAAAAAAACATGGCTAGTATGTTCCTTTGTGTAAAGAAAGTGATGATAACAACAAATTTATTTGGTCATTTATTTATTTTACTCTAAAGAGGAATGGAAATATTTAGATAGATTGTTGGTTATAATGATGATTGAAGGGGAAATATTTTTTGAAATAGTTGTCCCTGAAAATATTATGGGGTCCCAAAAGTAGAAAAATATATAATATATATAATATATATATATATATTATATATATATATATATATATATATATATATATAATATATATATATATATAATATATAATATATATATATAATATAATCTCTCCATTGTCACTGCTTTAGGAATATGGATTTCAAAAACTGCTAGTCTTTTATAAGGATAGGTATAGTGTACCTATATAGTTCGCCTTACAAAGTTAGAATATGCTCAATAGCTTCCCATAGGTCAAGGCCATAAAACCTCCAAGATGAAGAAGGAAGTTAGTGACAGGTCTAAGCTATGGATTTATTTTGATGGTGCAACTCAAGGTGATCCTCCCATTAGCGGAGTGGGAGGTTTAATTTACTTATCAAAGACATGTTTCTTCAATTTTTAAACAAAGATTAAGGAAGAGGACCAATAACACCCCTAATTTAATCACTTTAAAACTTGCTATACTTTTTGTAACTATGGTATGGTGCCTAGAAATTTCAAGTTGTACCGGATTTTAGCAGTCCTTACATGGATAAAAGTTTCCTACATTCATAATAAGTTAGTTTTGCACCTCATCTAAGAGGATATTTTAGCTTGTAGTTAGAATTATGCATGTATCTCTTTTTACCATGTTGCATCTATCCTCTTACTCCTTTCTTTTAATTCCCTTTGGTTGAGGTATTTTTGGTATCACACAATTATCTTTTTTTGTGCATCGTAGCCTTTGTAACATGAATATAGAATTTTGATATTGTATTGGATATTGTTAATATGGAATTTTTGTAATATCCAAAAACACACAACAATTGGTAAGGTAGAAAATGCATTGTACACTATTTGTGAATGATTTGGTATATTTTTAAAATATGGAGGTGCTACGAAGCTCTTGTGTGACAATGGCTAGGGTTTACCCCTAGTCAGCCTTTCTCATCTTCCCTTCAACTTCTATTCAAGCTCATGGTGTTCGAATTTCGGCTTAGAATTGCCTTTACCTATTTTTCTAGTGGATTGTTTCAATATGGAGAAAAAATATCCCAGACTTTCATTTGCTTCGTTGTCTTCAGTCTCTGGTTCGAATTCTACAGCTTCCAATGTAGTTACTCTCATTGAGGTTGGTTATCCCTCCAAGGGTTCTACTTTTGTTAGTGTTGGTATCAGCCCCTCTACATCTCCAATATATGCTCCTTTGACAACCTCCCTTGAGGTTGGTGAATTTAGAGTTGCCCTTCCTATGGGAAGTGGTCAAACTTCCTTAAAATCCTTTCACGATATCATAAAAGCGCTTTCTAATTGATTCCCTTCTTCTATTAAACTAATTCATGTCAATGAAACTCCTATGGTGGAAATTTCATTGGGAGAATAGGTTCTCAATCAAGTGGAGTTTTTCTCTGAAACCGGTTTGATTTGTAGGTTCATTGGGTTGTGGAAAAAGATCATTGAGCTCCATTATTGGATCAATGAGGATTGGAAACTCCTCATTTTAGTTGATCTAAACATCTACCCCATGGCCAGGGGATTTTTCGTTATTATTTTCAACAAAGCTGGAGACAAGGAGCAAATTATTGTTGTTGGTCCTGGTTTTGGAGCTACATTGGTCTTTCTATGCGGCCATAGTTCCCCTCGTTCAAACCACTTCTGACATCAATCTCAACTTCTGTTGTTTGAGTAAGTATCCCTAATATCCCTCTGCATTTATGGATTCTTTCTTCATTAACCTCAATTGGCAATGCCTTAGGAAAGTTTTATTATAGCAGAGCAAACACTAGACTCTAGTTAAAGGCCACATATGCTTTTATATGTGTGGACATAGAATTTAGTAAATGCATCCCTAATGATATTAAGATTATTGGTGCTTATATATCTTAAGTTCTACCTCTAGATTATGAGAATATCTCCTTTCTCTGCAGATCCTACTATGAGATAGGTCACTCCCTCAAAAACTATCCAAATGCAGGGAAATCAAAGGAAACATTTTCTTCTCGTAAGCCAAAATGGTGGGCGGGTGCAACTTTTGATCATTATTCAATATCCTCAAAGTACCATCACTCTTCTTCTTGCAACGAGGGTGGCTCATAGAATAATTTAAAAAATTCAGAACCTATGGATGAAAACTCTCAAGCTCAATCCACCTCACCAAAAATTCTTGTGAAGCCTAACATCTCCAAGGTGGTTTTGGTTGAGGTGAAAATTTAAATGTATTCAATTTCTATGATAGAATTCCCTCAATCGAGACATAATCCAACATGGGATTAGTGTAATATAGACAAAGAGAAAACAATAGCAAACACAGTAGGGTCTACGCCCCTTCCTATTGACAACTGAAAAAGGATAAAGTGGGAAGATAAGGTGGAAGAGTGTCTTCCTATTTGAGAATGTAAGGTGGATTGAATTGAATGAGTGTCCTTAATAATGGAAGGAACCATTGGTTTAAATTAAAATTGGCCTTGGACCTAAGTAAAAATAAAGTTGAAAGATTACCCAGGAAAGGTGAAACTACATTTCAAGAAAAACTTTAAATAGGAATGTGTTGCAAATTTATCTAGGTTTTAGGGGTTTTCTAGAAAAGTTATACATTGAATGGATTCAAACGTCAATTAGTAGAAAGTAGATTTCATACAAGGTTTTGGGTTGTTCCT
The DNA here is from genome assembly GCA_000404065.3 of Pinus taeda. NCBI lineage: Eukaryota > Viridiplantae > Streptophyta > Pinopsida > Pinales > Pinaceae > Pinus > Pinus taeda. The sequence goes on along the minus strand of APFE030062189.1, from coordinate 4,489 downwards.
ACATGTTCTAACCAAAACCTTAAAGGATTTTTGGCTTTCTAGCTTCTTGAATATGTGGGCTTGATCCCCTCTTTTATTAATATAATATTCTAGCTATTTCTTTAGCGAAAATGACTTGGTATATTTTTTAATTATTTAGACATAGAAATCCATTGTACTACTTTCTTAACCATATTTATCTTTAAAAATACATATTTTATATCCTTTTTTTAAATTTTTTTACTTAGTTTATTTCCGATTTATTTATTAACCAAGCTAGATCCATCTTAACACAAGATATATCAAGCACCGAGAGGGATCAAATATCTCAAGGTGCAGACATTTCTTGAGTTCAAAACTTGAGGAAATGTTTACACCTCGAGAGATTTGATCCCTCTCAATGCTTGATAGATTCTGGGTTAAGATAGATCTAGGTTGGTTTCAATCACGTGCAGCGATGGCAAATTTGTGTAACATCTAATTATTATTATTATCACTTTAAATATGCTAAATATGTCTAATACTAATATGGTAATTTTAATTTTAAATTTTCTCAATTACTTATGCTTTTTGAAATGATAGAAATTGTTAATAACTTGAATGATGAAAATTGATGGAAAAAAAATTGAATGCAAATTGACAATGTAAGAGTGTTGAATGATAGAAAATATTAATAATAAGAATGTAATCAGTTACAAATAGTCTTCATTGTGATCAATCTCAAACTATTTTATTTAATATTCTTATTGACACACGTGTGAGTATTTCCATATTTTCATATGGATCACACAAAAAGGAAAGTTTAAATCATAGACCATTCAAATCATCAACTCAAGCTATTGTAGTAAATGTCATACTTTGTCTCTCTTGCTCTGCAATATCAAAGTAGCTTTTTCCAAAATCAATTATTGTAAGTTATGGAGTGTTAAACCCCAAGTAAGTTTCAATGGTAATTGTTTTACCCCGTTTGAATGCAAAGTGCCTAACAATGTTGAATGATAGAAAATGGGAATAATAAGAATGATTCAATTACAAATAGTTTATAATTTCAAGAAGCAAACATTTTAGGTGAGTGAACATTTTATTTAAGATGAATATTCAAGTATTTTATTTATGATTGAATTATTGTAACATAGAAGTCAATGTAGGTCATCAATATTTCTTATTTTTTGCGTTTACACTAAAATAAATGCACACTATTAATCTAATTACTTTGAAATTAATTTTCTAAAGCCCATTCCTTTAACTACTTTTTTGTGTCGACACGGTAATTTGTCAAGTTGACTTGTAACTTCTACAACCATGTGTCAATCAATCAACAAAAAAATGGTTGAAGAGATGTATTTGGTAGTCGATCTGACTCTTGAGTGAGAATGGAGTCAATTCACTTTTCATTAAATTGTTTTTTCACTAGGTTGAAATGAGCCCATGAGTCAAAATCAATTCAAATCTTCTTTCTCCATTCAAATTGAAGTCGGTTATCATTTTTTTGAATTTGACCTTACTCCATTTTGTCAAAGTCATGCTACTCCATTTATAATATTTACTTTGCATCGACTTGAATAAGAGTTTCCAACTTTGAATATTGAATATAAAAAGTGTGAGAGTGTGGAATTATCATCCATTTTCTTCACCTAAATAACTTTGGTTATGCTCGTTTATTCTGTTGGCTCGCCTGTCGCACGTTGTGTGGTTCTTGTGCACCTCTTGGCCAACTCTACATTGTGCCACTCATCTATGCATGCACCACTTCCTGTTCTGGTTTTCCACTTCCTTGGATTATACTATATGTTTGCGGGGGTATTGCTTGTTCAATCCAATGCCCTTGTGGCATTTAAATTGGATTTCTAGTATATAACCATAGCGTTGGCCAAGAAATCTTCCAACTTGCACATTTTCTTCATTTAAGACTACATATAAGCCAATAAAATGCGTAGATATTTCTCATTTTGTAGAGTATCATGTTCAACGAGCTTCAAGTAGAACAATTTTGGTAGTGCATTTCATTTATAAGATTTTATATCCATGTTGCCTACACTTGATTACATCAAGGCATTTAAGTTCCAATTCATATCCACAATCCCTTAGTTGATGGTTGATTTAATGGTTGATGGTCTATAACGCTTCATTACATAGTCTAGGTCAATCAACAACAATTATATCCTCACATGACTGACTCTGTTTATCGACCGATTTAGTCGACGAGGTCGACTAAATTGACAAGTTCGACCAACTCAACTAGTCATCTCAGTCGATATAGAGTTTCTCAAACTTCCAAACAAAATATAAGATATTGAAACAAGGATTGGATTCACCTTGATTTTATATTAAATTTCGATAAATTTGATGTTGGATTGGATCACAAAAAACTATGGCGGTAACAAAATTCCAAGTCGTCGCTTTTTCAATAGAAGTCGACAACTCGAAAAAATATCTTCTTATATATGGCATGGAATCAAATCTTGGACAATGCATATTTGTATAAATTTGTATCCAATAAAATAAAACATGTGCAATATAGAAAATGAAATAGGTATAAGTTGAGCAACGTCCATGAATTATCAAGCTCCTCTACCAACTACCTGTTGATGCCTCGAAAATCGCTGCAACAACATTGGGGAAACCACCCAGTCCGGACCTTAGTGCAGCTCCTTTTCTGTTTGGGGTAGTGGCTCCGACTGGGGATAATGGGACCAGTTTCCCAAAAATAGATAAATGGGATGGGTGAATGATTTATAGATAACACTAGCGGTGAGCGAAAGGCTAAAACTATTAATAGAAATATAAATAAATGAAACTACCCCGGGAATCTATTGAGCTCTAAAGTGTAGCGTTTGATGCTCTATGTCTAAAAGATAAGCATAAAGATGACTGTATCTTTACAACATAGATATTAATTCATTTGAGATTGTTGTGCTTAAATAGTTAAGCAGAGCGATTGAAGCGAAATTACCACACTTTAAACATCTATATCATTATCATACACATGATTAAAAGCAAAGGCACATCACTAAACATCCAATAGTGGATGAATAAGATCTGTTGTTTATACTGCGCATGCAAATTTGATCAACGATAGCAAGAATAATTACATAACAATTCATATAAACAGAATGACTCAGACATAGATAGAAATACCATATGAGCTACAGACCAAACCCTCCCCAGAATAATCAAATCGCAATGTGCAGTTCTTTCTTTAACGGGCAAAAACATTCTTCATCACGACAAATAGTGCACAATTGTATAAAGATCCTCATTAAAGTAAGAACAACTGTCGAGTTTCATAAGAATATTGGGCTGAGCAAGTAGTGCAAACTTCAGTCCGTTTAAGTCTCTTACAAAATTTTACGACCCTTTCTAAAAACATGAAAGGGTCTATAAATACAATACTAATTTAAATATCTACTAAACAGAAACGCTACTAAACTGATATCAATAACTTTTGATCCTATTTTGGCTAGCGATCTGGTGAGCTGGAGGGTGATTCATCAAGTCGGTTGCTTTCCTTTGAATCTGAGCTGATTTATTGCCAGCATTGGCTCAATTTCCGGAGGTTTGTTGAGGTGCGAACTGAGCTGGGCAGCATAGGTAGCATCTTGAATATCGGGGATCATACACTCGATTGCTTCTGTCAAACACTTCAGGGCGGCTATTTGTGTATGTGGCTTAATTAGGAAAAGCCAATATGCTTCCAAGTTTAAACTATTAACCCCAGCGATTAATCTTCCCTTTTCTTCTAACTCAGGGTAACATGATTGCTCCAATGTATTTGTTGTTGTCATCTTTCCTGGTGTACATTGGGAAATCATATTCGCCAAGTAGAGGGTGTTGTTGACTAAATCAACTAGATTGCTAGAAGTTGATCTACATCTTGAAGCTGCTCTCTCTGCTTTCAACACCTGAGTGTGCCATTCTGTGAAAAGTATATCTTTATATGTTTCAAGTATCCTGGGCATATTTTCTGCTTTTCCCTTGTTCGAATCTTGTCATTCAAGATGTGCAGTAATGGCCTCATCGGCTTGATTTAAATCATCCCTAGCTTTCTCTACCTGTTCATTTATGGATGTGGTTAATTCGCACAGTGGCTCATCTGGAGCGATCTGTTGACACAAGAGTTTAACCTGAGATATTAGCGTATTGTTTATCAACGATCCTTCTTTTCTGAACTCTGTCACTTGCGAAGCACCTTTTATCTTTTCTAGCTGCGATGACATTTGAGCGATTTGCTCATCTTTGGTTCTCACCATTTGTTCATTCGCTTCTTTCAACTTTTCCAATTCCTCTATCAATTCTTTCTTTTTCTGGATCGCAGTCTGGTCAATCCTTTGCTTTTCCGCTTGCAATTGCTGGGTTAATTGATTATTCATTTGCTGTTGTGCCAGCAACTGCTCCTCTTCTTGCGCTGCCTTCTGTTTTGTTTCGGCCAATTCCGTCTGTAATGTGGAGATTTCGTGGTCCTTATTCTTCAATAGAAGGCTTACCTCCGATGCTTTGTCGATTGTTGCCG